>JASAOG010000384.1:0-47500 GCA_030265305.1 Biomphalaria pfeifferi
AATAAAACGTTTGCATAAATGTGTTTAAGATGTATTGTGGCCTACTGGTTGTTCCTCATTAATTATAGTCTCCCCTGTCAGAAAAGAAAAAGGTAGCCGTTGCATCATAACTTTGAAAGATGTAAAATAGGATGAGATCGGATTTTTAATATCTCTTCTAGTTTTTGAAATGTAAGCGGGACGGACGGATATACAGACCACTCTAAACTATAACCAGAGCTTTCCCTGTCGAGGGCCGCTAAATAAGGATTTAAAAAAAAAAAAAAAGAATTGAAGATGAACTTATCCTTTATTTCAAGGGAGGCTATCAGTTTAAACTTATTTTAAAGGGAACTAATAGGGGGAAATTCATATGTTGTTTTTACTTATTAATACTTATGAAAATCCAATAAAATATCTGTTACTTAAGCACCGGTAAATCATATCCCATAAACATGTTAATTACAAAAACTGATTGAAATCTAATTTATTGAGTTGAAGATATTTTAAAAAATAATGGTTATTTGTTAATATTTAATTTGACAGAAAGCTTAATTTTTTTAAAATAGCTGTTCTGTCTAGACCACTTTTATAGGCCATCTTTCTTTGTCATCTAGTAGGTAATTCTGATCTGTAAGTCCACTGGACTTCAGAAAAGAATTGTGATGATCGCGGAACATGACTTTAAGTGAGTTAAATTCCGCAAGGGGAGAGAGCTAACGACACTCTTCTCTTAACTCTGATCCTACTAGATGATCACCTGCATAACCAAATAAATGATTGGATGAAAAATATTAATTTGTTAGTCAATCTACGATTGAAACTGTTGGCCTTAGCCTTTTCATTGTAACTTTATTTGCTTTTTAAACGCAAGTTATCTTTCTTGAATTAAACCATTCCAAGCCACTTAAGTTAATACGCATCATAAACTTTATATGCATTAATACCGAATGTAGCCTACATCTGTCTAGTCCAGAATATTTAAAAAAAAAAACATGTGTGAATGTCAATAAAAAAAAAGATGAATTGTTATGAACATAAAGATAAGAGAGTCGAAAACCATGTCCGCTTAGTATGGCTTTAAAACACTGAATGACTATACAACACACATTTCGTGAACACATTCTTACGGACGAGTTACAAGCACATGTAAACATAAGAACAACAACCGATACAGCATATAATTTTCATAAGAGTCCTAATAAATTATTAACGAAATTTTTTAAAATTATTTTTTAAATCTGATATATTTTAGCGACCCCCGAAAGTTATAACATCGTAATTGGTTTGTATATGGTCTAGCTACCACTCTAATCTTACGAGATTGTCATCTGCATGAAAGTACAGTAATATTTCAATGACTCTTTGCATAGAACTTTATTTTAAATATACAGTTCTACATAAATCTCCCTCCAGAACTATCCGTTTGCATAGCTCACTAACGGATCAGGAAATTCGGTAGAACTTTCTACCTATTACTAAAAATGTTTACTTTTCATATACAAAGTTGAAGACAATTGCCCGCCAAAATTTTTTCTTTTAGTTTTTGGCCAGCTACTAAAAAGGTTTGCCCATCACTGACCTAAATCATGAAACGTTTATTTTGTCATCAATAATTGCATCTTAGTACAACATCAAGCAATAAGTTGTAAAGTATTTTTAACTCTCTAAATTTGTTTCTATAGTGATCACTCTGTCTTGTGAGTCTGGCCAAAAGTTTGTACACGTTACTTCTCCGACATCAAGATGAAATTTTGCACAATTAATTCGTTTACCTGAAAACATAAGTATAAGTTGAATTTATATCAGGCTGCCGACTCAGGCTTAGTGAACACAAACATAAAGAAATAGAAACACTAGATACCTATATAATCTTATAATTTTATAGACTCTTCCCTAGTAGAGTGGTTATCCGGCGCCTTCGACATAGGTCACGAAGGTCACGGGTTATCGCGTTGTCTGGAGAAATTTGAGAAGGCTTTAGCCCACAAGCTCGAATTCAGGTCGTTTTATGTTTATAAATGCTTTTTTTTTTTATTGCTAGTCTAGATCTATTACAAATTTATTACAAATCATTACACGGCTGATCCCAACTAATTGATACAAGTTCGCCTAATATAAGCTTTTTTATTTTTTTTTTTATTTTAAAATATTTTTCTTGTTTAATTTGTAGGCATATCTCTTCTTAGCAGTCGTCCACGTTAGAAAAGCGGGGGGGGGGGGGGGGGGGGGGGGCAACGGTGAAGTTTATTAAAGTCATTATGTCTAGATTATTAGAGCTTGATTCTATTAATTTAGTTTTGAACGAGTAGGCCTTTACACTAGCAGGATGTCCAATAAGCATGACACTTTTTGTTCCTGATTTCTGGACAAATTATACTCAACTTCAACAGTTGTGGCTGGCAGGGGCTGAAATAGCAGCATTTGGGTAAGAGCTAGAATGAAACTATTTCTATTTTATGCACACACACAAGATTCAATTGAAATACTCTTAGATTTACAAAATGTTCACGTACACTGCTGAGAGTTTCAGATAATTACACGTATTACATAATTGTTTTATATCAGCAGCATACTGGGTGTCAAAATCGGCCGAGGCATTTCTTTACGATCCGGCCCATAATTTATATTATAATAATATAAGATAATATATAAGATAATGTAGACCTTATGCTACTTTGTAATTTTTAAAAGGATGAAACCTACAAGTATATATGTAAGTAAATTGCGATCTATGGTGTGTGTGGTGTCATGTGGCCAGTAACGACCAAGTGCCTTAACTTTTCCCCAAACCAATGTTAGGTGCCCGTTTCAGCTAGGTGGATCCCGAAATTTAAATCCAGTCTTCATAGGATACGGAAGCCAAGCGCTTTACCGCTCAGCCACCGCAACTCTTGTCGACGGATGTGGGCTATTAAATTATTTCGGACAAATGTGTTAGATTAAATTAATATTACACTATAAATGAGTTCTTGAACACAACGCTCAAAAGCCACTTGTATAAGAGAATATTATAAGACATCAATTTGATACGTGTCATAATGACATCCATGAGGCCCTTATAGGTGGCCCTACCGGCCCATGTGAGTAGGCCTACTTGCCCACCAGGCATTTGACCAGTTCGCCCCTGTCTCTCATTATATACAAGTTTATAGGTAGCTGCCTTTAAAAAATGCCAAAACTTATTGCTTTATTTAAACATCATTTATTTGAGCTCATTTTAAAACAATATAAAAGTGTATAAATTGTTTCCCACTTCCATTTATTTTTTTACACAAGTTTATTTACAAAGCTTGTAACAACTGTCTGTCTGTTGTCTGGTATCATTTGTCTGTTGTCTGTGTGTACTCGTTCTTTTTCCCACAATTTTTTTTTGTACCTGACAAAACAAGAATAAAAAAAAAACAAATAATTAGTTAGTTAATTATTGGTAATATTTTTTTTTTGTATCGAACAGGGGATAGAAAATGTACTTGACAGATCTTGCGGTATAGGTTAAATTTGTCCAATAGTGTGTTGGCCTACTAGTCTAAGACCACGTACGTACCGTGCTCTAAAACAAAAGAAGGCAGTCCGGATATTTGAAGTTTCTGATAAACGAAGTTCTACCGAATTTCCTGATCCGTTAGTGAGCTATGCAAATGGATAGTTCTGGAGGGAGATTTATGTAGAACTGTATATTTAAAATAAAGTTTCTATGCAAAGAGTCATTGAAATATTACTGTACTTTCATGCAGATGACAATCTCGTAAGATTAGAGTGGTAGCTAGACCATAGACAAACCAATTACGATGTTATAACTTTCGGGGGTCGCTAAAATATATCAGATTTAAAAAATAATTTTAAAAAATTTCGTTAATAATTTATTAGGACTCTTATGAAAATTATATGCTGTATCGGTTGTTGTTCTTATGTTTACATGTGCTTGTAACTCGTCCGTAAGAATGTGTTCACGAAATGTGTGTTGTATAGTCATTCAGTGTTTTAAAGCCATACTAAGCGGACATGGTTTTCGACTCTCTTATCTTTATGTTCATAACAATTCATCTTTTTTTTTATTGACATTCACACATGTTTTTTTTTTAAATATTCTGGACTAGACAGATGTAGGCTACATTCGGTATTAATGCATATAAAGTTTATGATGCGTATTAACTTAAGTGGCTTGGAATGGTTTAATTCAAGAAAGATAACTTGCGTTAAAAAGCAAATAAAGTTACAATGAAAAGGCTAAGGCCAACAGTTTCAATCGTAGATTGACTAACAAATTAATATTTTTCATCCAATCATTTATTTGGTTATGCAGGTGATCATCTAGTAGGATCAGAGTTAAGAGAAGAGTGTCGTTAGCTCTCTCCCCTTGCGGAATTTAACTCACTTAAAGTCATGTTCCGCGATCATCACAATTCTTTTCTGAAGTCCAGTGGACTTACAGATCAGAATTACCTACTAGATGACAAAGAAAGATGGCCTATAAAAGTGGTCTAGACAGAACAGCTATTTTAAAAAAATTAAGCTTTCTGTCAAATTAAATATTAACAAATAACCATTATTTTTTAAAATATCTTCAACTCAATAAATTAGATTTCAATCAGTTTTTGTAATTAACATGTTTATGGGATATGATTTACCGGTGCTTAAGTAACAGATATTTTATTGGATTTTCATAAGTATTAATAAGTAAAAACAACATATGAATTTCCCCCTATTAGTTCCCTTTAAAATAAGTTTAAACTGATAGCCTCCCTTGAAATAAAGGATAAGTTCATCTTCAATTCTTTTTTTTTTTTTTTAAATCCTTATTTAGCGGCCCTCGACAGGGAAAGCTCTGGTTATAGTTTAGAGTGGTCTGTATATCCGTCCGTCCCGCTTACATTTCAAAAACTAGAAGAGATATTAAAAATCCGATCTCATCCTATTTTACATCTTTCAAAGTTATGATGCAACGGCTACCTTTTTCTTTTCTGACAGGGGAGACTATAATTAATGAGGAACAACCAGTAGGCCACAATACATCTTAAACACATTTATGCAAACGTTTATTCGTATCTAAAATAATGTTATAAAATAAAATTTGTATTACCTGTATTAATTCCAATTCAAAGTATCATATAAGCTACATACATTTTAAATAAAATGTTTCCGCGGCCGCGCGGAAACAGTAACGCATTTAGCATGCATATAAGTGGCATATAATTTAAAAAAAGTAATGTGTACATGCTCTACACCCGGCCACCAAGAAGGGGGCTTGAGGATTCGACACCCGACTCGGGCAAAGTTGTGTTTACTGAGCGCCTAAAGGCAGCACGGAAAACCAACTCCTAGATACCCCCCCCCCCCCCCCCCCCCCACTGTCCACAAAAAAGATTGGACCAAAGCGCTCTGAGCATACTAAAAGCATGAAAGTAGCGCTATATAAAAGCTATAAATATATTGTCATATCACATAAGTGATGTACAGTGTATACACAAAAAGACTACATATTACACTAAAGAACACTCAATAAGGGACGCTAACACTAAATGCTGAATACATCGAATTATAGACCCCATAAGTAGCGAACCATGCTGAGAATCACTCCCCTCGAGCACGGAATAGGAAGCGGGTAGTGAGTTTTAAGGTTGCCCTGTTCCCGTACAAGGACAGACCAATGTGGCACATGGACCAGTTATCTCTCTCTCATTTCCTTGTCCCAATCATCCTTCATGCAAAAACGCGACATTCGTAAAGAATGTGGTTTACTGTTTCATCGTCCTCGACGCAATGGCTCTCCTTCCACCGTCCGACTCGGAGCTGGCCAGGACGGCTCGTTCCGCACAGCAGAGCTCCCACAATGCGTCCTTCCGGTCTGGTCTACTCAACTGCTTATGAAGCTCTCGGCCCTTTTCGGAAGCGAACCAATGTGCTGACAAACGGATGTCATAGGGATCGTACACTCGCCAGAGTGCACGGTTCATCATCCATGGCTGAATACATCAGACTTTCCTAATACCACACTCCAACTGTAAACACATTACACACAACAATACAATATGAACTACCTTACCTAGAAGAATAGTTCTGCACAGCAGCAACATACATATTCACGCTTACACAATGTCTGGACAGGACAATGGATCTCATAGACATTTATCCGTAGGGAATAGTTTCTTCCTTGAGGGTCTGAATGATAGATTGGTCCTTTACAAAACAATTAAATCAATTAGACAATCATTCAATAACATCAGCTAGGCTAGTTTCATATTGAACCATATCTTCATAACACCAGTTCATTAAATACATATAAACATAGACAATGTAATACAAATAACATCAATAAATTTCCGTGTCACGTACACTGTATCTATCTTATCTTATCTTATATAATACAGACGTTACTTCAAAAAAGAAGATGATTACGTCCTACGCGTCATGCATTTAGTCATGCATATTAACCAATGACTTAAATTCTGCCAAGTCACTGGTTTTTCTGGCTAGCTCAGGCAACCCATTCCATGCTCTAATAGCACTAGGGAAGAAGGAGTATTTGTACAAATTTGCCCTAGCATATGGGACGAGGAATGTGCCTTTATTTTTGTGTCTTTCAGAGTATTTTATTAAATTTTGTTTTTGTATTTGAAGATTATGGTTCAGTGTTTTATGTATAATTGCTACTTTACTTTTGAGTCTTCTGTCCTGAAGGCTTTCTAAATTTAGTGATTTTACTAATGGTGTTACCCTAGTCAAATGTGAATATTCGTTTGTTATGAATCTCACTGCTCTATTTTGTGTTTGTTCCAGTTTCTTAATGTTTTCTTGAGTTGAGGGGTCCCACACGGTGGATGCATATTCTATTATTGGCCTAACCAAGGTTAAATAACATTTTAGTTTTATGTTCTTATTTGATTTATAGAAATTTCTTTTAATAAACCCTAATGCTTTGTTGGATTTTTTTATAGTTTCATCAATATGTGGATTCCATGACAGTTTTTCATTTATTATAACACCTAGGTATTTTGAGTTTTTAGTCTGTGTTACTGGTTTGCCATGAATAAGATAAGTGGAATTAATTTGTTTTAGTTTTTTTGTTACTCTTAACAACTGACATTTTTCTGGGTGGAAAGACATGCTCCAATTTGATTCCCATTTCTGTAATTCATCTAATTCTCTTTGTAAAATATCTGTGTCTTGTTTTGTTTTTATTGTTCTATATATTATGCAATCGTCTGCAAATAATCTGACTTTTGTTCCTGAACTAATGCAATTTGGTAAATCATTTATGTAAATTAAAAATAGTAGTGGACCCAAAACTGTTCCTCTATATTTAACCATAGTCTATATTTAGCTTGTCGGCAGAATTTTAGCTACCTCGGGATTTTCTATCACGCAACTAAATAATGTTTTGAAATAAATATGATTGGTTTGAGATGTTGATTGTTGTACATTGAGCTGCATTTATTGGTCAGATTTTAACCAAGCGGCAGAGAGATATTTAGTCACATGACAAAACGCCCAAGCTTTGTAAGCTGAGAGATTTGACCGCCAGTCTTGTGCGAACGTGTTAGATATAACATGTACTAGAGTCTAGTGTTAGAACTCAATTATATTATTGTGTAGATAATTTATTTTATTCAAGTACATTTCACCATTGTAATTATTTGTGAATAGCTTTTCCAAGTTCTGAATTAAAGTATTTGTTTTAGACGAAGAGAAGTTACTTCATTGAATATATAATAATATACTTAGATCGTCTCGTCAACTAGTAACTTCTAGATGATCCTCTTATCAACTGGCAACTTCTAGATGATCCTCTTATCAGCTAGCAACTTCTAGATGATCATCTTATCAACTGACGATTTCTGAATCCTCGGCAATTACGATCATTGATTGTACTTCAACGTGACATCTTGGCATCAAGTTTGATCGTAACATCTAGCACTATTGAAGATCGTAACACTTCGTATACGGTGGTATCGTCTCGTCATTTGGACTAACAATTAAACAATACAATAGTACCTCATTACTTTCGAAACTTAACGTCTCTTTCTTTTGTCCATGTTATATGTTTTTTATGTTCGGCTGCAGTCTTCCATGTTATGATTCATTTTTTTAAAACAGAAAATCTGGCTATGGCCAAACTGCAGAGTTTTATAAGACTATAACAAAGAAATCTCTGATAGCCAAGCCAGCCAAGGCGTCTGCTGCTGATAACAGAGCGGATGTCCTGGCACCCTGCTCTTTGTAGCACTTCCTCATTGGTTATCTTAGCTTGCCACCTTATTTTAAAGATCCGCCATAGGCATCGGAGGTGGAAAACATTCAGCTTTTTTTCCTGCCATGAGTAGGTTGACCATGTTTCACTTCCGTACAGCAAGGTGCTCAACACACAGGTCCGGTAGACTAGGGCTTTAGTACTGCTAGTCAGCAATATATTGTCCCAGACTCTTTTCTGCAGCCGTGACATGGTGGCCATTGCCTTGGCTATCCTGTTGTTTATGTCTTTATCCAGTAGAGTGTTGTTTGATATGATGGAGCCAAGGTAACAAAAGTGATCAACAGTTTCTAGTGGTTGGCCATTAATGCTTACTTGAGGTGCAGTGTTTGTGTTTTGGACAAATATCTTAGTCTTGCTTTGACTGATGTTTAAGCCGAACTTCTGGCAAGCAGCAGATAGTTTGTCAACCAGCCACTGTAGCTGAATATCAGAATCAGCCACAATAGCTGCATCATCAGCATACAGGAGTTCCCTGACGAGTAGCTTCCTAACCTTGGTTTTTGCCCGCAGCCTTGATACATTAAATAGTTTTCCAGAGGACCTTCGTTTATGTCGTTGGTAAAGCGCTTGGCTTCCGAACCGGGGGGTCTCGGATTCGAATCCTTGTGAAGACTGGAATTTTCAACTTTGGAATCTTTGAGCGCCTCTCAGTCCACTCAGCTCTAATTGGTACCTGACATTAGTTCTGGAAAAGTAAAGGCGGTTGGTCGTTGTGCTGGCTACATGACACCCTCGTTAACCGTAGGCCACAAAAAACAGATGAACTTTACATCATCTGCCCTATAGACCACAAGGTCTGAAAGGGGAACTAGTTAGGCTAGGTTCACATCTAACTTTACATTCACTGTCACCTATACTTTGATCTGCGGGAAAGTTGGGGCACTACACAAGATCTGTTAACCTTCTTTCTCCATTCTTATCTCTCATTTGTCTTTGATATAATTTCATTCGGATGTTCCTTCTAAAAATATTGAAGCCTGCCTGGGTGGACCACTTCGGGGGCCGATTTTAAGTTTGTGTTTCCACACAAACTGTCTTTTGTAACCTTGTTTTTTACAGTTGCCATCATTTAGTTCAACTTGAGACGTAGTTCTTTAAGAGTAAACTGACGAGGTGTTCACTTATAAATCTGTTACTAACAAAGACGTTTCTTGAGTATTTTACTGGAAAAGCTACTTTCCAATGTATAAGACGCAGACATCGCACACATTCTCTGAACAGGAGATATTCAATTTGGTAAACTGAATTTTACCTCAATTTATCTTCATGATTCCTAAGCTTGTCTTCTTTCACATCAGTGAATTTATACTCATACAATGTGACAAGTCATTTTTCGCTAGATGAATGGCAAATAGAAGTTGTTCCTTGAAACCTTTAATGTGATATTGTCGACAAATTGTTTTCCTTGTATCTTAACATTTCATTTGTTCTTGTGACAGAAGATCTATGAAAAATGTGAAATTCAAGGCCACGCCGAATCCTCAAACATTTCATATCCTATTCACCTTTCATGTTATTAACTCTAATATTAATAGTTCACAGTCATCTTACGTTTCTATAGCACAGAAGATCAGAGTAATCATATTCATATTAAACTTGTCTATGTGTTATGTTTTGCTGTATGATGCAGTGTCGGAAAATAAAATTGTTAATGCAATCTTGGAAGTTCCATTTTTGATTGAAAATACCAACGAATTGGAAAACTTGTCTCATACATTGTTAACTAAATCTCCATAAGAAATTTTATTTTTGTTTTCTTTACTTTTACCAATATTGTGCGCTATTGGACGCTACAACTTACGTGTACGTATGTTTCAACTTTATTAGAACTATAATCTTTTTGAAAAGACTTTCATGGCCTAATATAGGCCTAATTCTTTTCAGCTTTTTTTTTCTTTCGCCATCGGTCAAGGATGCAAATGAGAAACAGCGGTCAGCCTTTACTATTTATGAAAAAATACTTCTATGTGTAACCAACATTCTGAATTGCTCGACTTTTATATTCGACATTTAAGAATTGCACTGTGACTAGACACCAGATGAACAGTCACTTGTTTCACAGTGACTAGACACCAAATGAACCGTCACTTGTTTCACAGTGACTAGACACCAAATGAACAGCCACTTGTTTTACAGTGACTAGACACCAAATGAACAGTCACTTGTTTCACAGTGACTAGACACCAAATGAACAGTCACTTGTTTCACAGTGACTAGACACCATTGGAACAGTCACTTGTTTCACTGTGACTAGACACCATTGGAACAGTCACTTGTTTCACTGTGACTAGACACTAGATGAACAGTTACTTGTTTCACAGTGACTAGACACCAGATGAACAGTCACTTGTTTCACAGTGACTAGACACCAGATGAACAATCACTTGTTTCACAGCGACTAGACACCAAATGAACAGCCACTTGTTTTACAGTGACTAGACACCAAATGAACAGTCACTTGTTTCACAGTGACTAGACACCAAATGAACAGTCACTTGTTTCACAGTGACTAGACACCATTGGAACAGTCACTTGTTTCACTGTGACTAGACACCATTGGAACAGTCACTTGTTTCACTGTGACTAGACACTAGATGAACAGTTACTTGTTTCACAGTGACTAGACACCAGATGAACAGTCACTTGTTTCACAGTGACTAGACACCAGATGAACAGTCACTTGTTTCACTGTGACTAGACACTAGATGAACAGTTACTTGTTTCACAGTGACTAGACACCAGATGAACAGTCACTTGTTTCACAGTGACTAGACACCAGATGAACAATCACTTGTTTCACAGCGACTAGACACCAAATGAACAGCCACTTGTTTTACAGTGACTAGACACCAAATGAACAGTCACTTGTTTCACAGTGACTAGACACCAAATGAACAGTCACTTGTTTCACAGTGACTAGACACCATTGGAACAGTCACTTGTTTCACTGTGACTAGACACCATTGGAACAGTCACTTGTTTCACTGTGACTAGACACCAGATGAACAGTCACTTGTTTCACAGTGTCTAAGACACCAAATGAACAGTCACTTGTTTGAGGAAAATTTAAACTTCACCTAAATGTTGTTGACTGCGTTTGTGCGAATTTCAAATCAGCAGACGCATCAAATCAGCAGACGCATCAAGTCTTGAATCATAAAAGTCAAACTAATATTACTCGTAAGTTTCAGCTCGTATAAAAAGCTCAAATATTTATATAATAAGAATTTTTATATTATTTTATTGGTTATTACAAAACATGTCGCGGACCAGATTAAACATTTCCGAGGGCCGGATTTTGCCCGATGCCGTAGTTTGTCCATCACTAATTTAGGCTTATAGTGATAAAGATAGTAATACAAACATGTTGAAATTTCACAGTGAAGTACCTTTTCTTTTTTAAACAGGAAATTGTCTGATACTCTAATTGTATGATTCTTTTTTTACACTTAAAATTTAGATTTAGGCCCCTTACCTTTTTTTTTCAAAGGTTCAGCCTGGTCTACAATTTTAGATCTACATATAGCATAGTGATATGTGACTCTGGCTAAGAATTAGAATTTGATAAATGTCTAACTAAAAAATAATCTAGTAAATTGAACCTTAATCTAAGTTGTTTTTTTTTGGCCCTTGGTTATTATAGTCAGCTATCGTGTAAAATACAATGTCCCAATCCCGGCGAGAGATCTAAATTTAGTCTAGTTCATTTTGTGCTTGTTTTGCCATTAATATTTATTTTATAACATCTGACACGGAATTTGGTTCATAATTTTCGTATTTATCACTTGATCTCTTAAATAGTCGTGTCTGTAGGCTACGGTTAGCATTCCGCCAACGCCTAAACAACTTGTATTATATTCACATACCATTAGCGTTCTTCCAGTTAGAAGTTAACAATTCCAGATAGTAGTGATAGTTTCTGTCATTGATAGCATCGTTGAAAGCAAGCACTACAATCTGAGGCTGTTGGTCAATGCTGACGTTTGCGGGACCTTGTAGGGAGATGTACG
This sequence comes from Biomphalaria pfeifferi, assembly GCA_030265305.1. Classification (NCBI taxonomy): domain Eukaryota; kingdom Metazoa; phylum Mollusca; class Gastropoda; family Planorbidae; genus Biomphalaria; species Biomphalaria pfeifferi. The sequence continues at coordinate 12,244 of JASAOG010000384.1, forward strand.
GAGAAGTCGGCCAATTATAATTGCATGCTCAAGCGAGTACAAAAAAAAAATATAGCCAGTAAAAGATACGCTTGCATGACACAAGTGATATACCGTAACCACATGATATGAGTACAAGCTCCCCATTGGCTATTTGTCACTTTTCGTACGTTATGTCTGTATGTTCAAATAAATGAAAAAAAAAAGTAAAGTTCCCCTTTCAAATGAATGTAAAAAAGTAAAGTTCCCCTTTCAAATAAATGTAAAAAAGTAAAGTTCCCCTTTCAAATAAATGTAAAAAGTAAAGTTCCCCTTTCAAAAAAATGTAAAAAAGTAAAGTTCCACCATGGTTCCACATTCAAATAAATGTACCAATTGAAAATTAAAACACGAAATGCACGCCCACCTCTGTATTGTTATGACAAAAACAATCTGGCAAGAAACAGTTGGTGTCTCCATCACAGACACCAGAGATCAGACTGTCCCCTTTTATTAGTTGTGAAAACACTATCAAGAAACCTAATGTGAGCATTAAAGATCTCCAAGGACAAAGGAATACCTCTAGCATTTTAGCTCCAGGAGTACCGAGCTGTTCGTTTATTGGACCTTTAAAACTTGATTGTTGAATTAGATATCTAGATTAATATTGCTTGGGGCTATCTTCACTAGGTGAAGGTTAAAAAACAGAAAAAAGTAACACACGCAAAAAACAACAAAAGACAATGAAATAACAGCCTGAAGGAAGCAAAGTAAAGACAAATAAAAAGTAAGTAAAGTTCCCCTTTCAGACCTTTTAATAGAAAATATACAATTTAAAGTACTGTCTTTCATTATCCTACAAATCTGGACATTCCCAACATTGTTAAGTTGATGATACGATAAACGAAGTGGCAAGCAAGTAAACAGTTTCTTTCATTTTTCAATTGATAAGTAGCAGGAGTAAAAATAGAACAATCGCAAACGTAAGGAGCCATCATTCATACAAGTTAAGTGTGTCTACAGGAAAAGGAGGTAACTACGCTCGATATTGCCCTGCTCTTTTGAGGTAATTCTATATCATTTACAACTTACAACCGATGTTGCTATTTTTTAAATCAGATTCCATCATCTTTTTCGCGGTGTATGTAGAGATGTCTTAGTTCCTTCCCTTCGTCAACACAACCCACAACAGGAAATATATTTATAAACTGAGAGTTGAAGGAATGGATAATCTCCCTTCCCTCACTGGGGGGGGGGGGGGAACATGCATACAATCAAATCTGCCATTGAATTAACCCAGAATGTCGATTATACGCTTAAAATATTTTTATTTTAAACACCATCATGCTAGTTGTGAGAAAAGTTAAGAATAGAAAACAAAATGACCAGTGAACTTGTTAATAGAATCGCACCTTCTATATAATGACTAGATCTGTTCCTTACGCCATAAGTAGTAGACAAAGTAGATAGACTATCCACTCTCATTTCCCTTCTTGAAGTTTAAAACAATTTTTTTCCCAAGGGCAAGTAAGACGCCCAAATTATCTAAAAAAACAAAATGTCAGTTGAAATAACACAAATGGAAGTCTACGAAAGTATTTAAGTGTGTGTATATGTATTTATGTGGAGTAAAAGTGTTTGTGAGTGTAGGTAAATTTAATTAACATAACATATAATAATGAAAGGCACTGTTTATTTTTTTCTTTTTTTATTATGAAAATAAAAATATATAGTTGATACAACTTAATAAAATAATAATAATTTAATAAGCACATTCAAAGTCAATGATATTGGTTAAATGCAATTGTAAAATAAAATATTCCAGACATTCTGACATACACACAGTGTTAGTGTATACTGACAGTGTTGTGAGTACTGACATACATACAGTATATATGTGTGTGTGTACTTCATCAGATAAGTTCTTACTAATAAAATGACTATTAATGTTAAAGGAAAAAGAAATCTATTAAAGGTATTTTCTAAATATGAAAGAAAGGGGAAAATATTTATTTGTGTGTTGACATGGAGATTTCACTTGAAAAAAATGTGCAACTTAAATGCAACTTAGAACATGCTTAGACTTTATTAAAAATTAATTAACTCTATCTCTTCTAATTGACAATGCCAACATTGATTTGACACCATTACACTAAATTGAGTTTTGGATTTATAAACTTTAATTTGTGTTCTTTAAAAAGAGCATGCATTCCCCTTTAATTCAATACCAAATATAACATTTCCTGATTACAAATAAAAAAAAGTTTTTTGAAGTTTAATAATAACAGGATAGAAATACAAATGAGAAATATGAATAATGCTATCGGAATGAAGAAAAATAATTACAGAGAGAAAGAGTTAAATAAAAACAAGATAACTGAGGCGCAAACTAAGTCATTTCACAAAAATGACTAAAATATTATTTCCAACAATTGATTTTTCTTGCTTATATTTATCTCAATCTCTCTAGCAACTGAAGTACACAAATACTATACAGTCACCATTAGTAGAGATTTTCATATATGTAGCAAGCTTTTTGGTGTACTTCATGTACAAAGTAAAGGAAGTGTTAATAAATTATGGTTTAAAAAAATGTACTTGATTATTTCTGTGCACATTTGAGCACTGCAGAATAAAATTTCTTAAGCTCTTTTGTTTTTTTTATTAAGTCCACAATTTTAATGTTCAATTTAGCAACCTTGACATTGTTTAGTTTATCTCAAGGAAAAATTCAAGAGAAAAAATTAATCTTGTAACAATGAATAAAACATCATTAAATGTTTTGTTCCTTAGACATTTAAAAAAAAATAAAATGCTATTTCAATTGTTATTAACTGTCAACATGTAAGTTGTATAAAACAAAATACATTTTTTAAATACTACCATTTCTCAATAATGAATTGTTCCTCCCTATGATATTTTGATACATTTCACATGAATGATGATGTAAGTCTAGGAAATGCTGGGATACAAATGATTGAATTGTCCTATAACACTTGAATAGTGTGAATGGATCAAATATACAAAATAATATTACAATTACACAGCATTCATAAAACAATTATCAGAGTGTCACAATTTTACAAAGTAATGATCATAGTTTATGAAAATAATAATAATAATAGAAAACATTAGCAAAGTCGTTAAAACAAACAACTGATTTAAAACAATCAGGATTTGCAAATTCAAAAGTCTATCAAAGGATGAAGTATAGTCTGCCTTTTAATGTGACAATTATCTGGTCAATGCTGTGTGGGGAATTTTTTTTTTTTTTAAATAAAATAATTATTTTAAAAATGTTGTTTAAGCATAAAATTGGCACAAAAAGTCTCATAATTACATATGCTAAGAAAAAGAAATGTGTATTCCTTGCTGATGTTTCCTCTGCTTACTCTGGAGAACTCTTTAAGACATACAGTTAAAACACAAAGAAAAGATACTGTCAAAGAAAGGCGTATTTGATGGGAAAAAAATCAACCCACTGGCAACTAGGTTTCCATGCTGCCTTTAGGTTCTCAGCAAACACAACTCAGCTTGAGTCAAATCTTTTGAACTGAAAATTTTTAGTCTACATAAGGATTCATCTATTAAGGACATCTACTGGCCATTAGGAGAAAAAAAAAACAACCTTTGGTGGTCAACAAGAACACCTTAACTTCTCCAGTAATAGAATGACTATGGCATATATTTAAAAATAATTTTTGCATAAAAAATGAAGTATCAACAAAAGTTAAGATTTTTTTAAATTAAGTCTATAAAATGATCACATATAATGGAAACATTTTATTCTCTTTTACTTCTATTGTCTTTTTTTAACAGCTGCATCTGTGTAGGGCCATTAGGATCCCAATCATCCATGAGTCCTATGTAACACAGAAGTAAAAAACTCCAGAACAAACAGTGCAAGAAAGAACCAATGATACTAGCTGAGAGTAGTAGTGTAGACATTCCTGATGCATTCCGCAGGCGTATCAAGTTTGTGATGTAGCTTCCTGTGCCCCAAAATATATTTACTGAGGCAAGAAACAAGGCAGCTAAAAAAAATAATTTATAATTTTTACATCACTGCTAAGCATTTATATTTTCACTAGCAGGAACATGGAAGTTTAACATAATCATATATATATTAATGAAAAAAAACAAGTCTGAAAACTACAAATGTAAAGGTGTTGTCTACTGTCAAAAAAAAAAAAAAAAAAAAAAAAGAATTTTATTTTATTTTTTTATAAACCAATGACCAATCTGGTCACCTTATTCCTGGTCATTTAATCCCCCCCTCCCCAAAAAATGTTTATAAGTCATAGTGTAATGGTGTCAGTTAAGGCTTTGACTTAATGCAACCATTTAATCTAAAACCTATATATTGTTGTGGGCTAATCTAATCTGACTTCGACTATGTATCAATTATTACTTAACATTAGCCACAGAACATTACAAGTTGAATATAGTTGATAACAACATTCAGTTCTATAAAATGATACTTTATTAACCACTGGGAAATCCGTCCAGTCTTCCTAAAACATCGCTATATCTAATTACTATTCAACTACTATTCAAAACACAACCTACTTCTAACATAACGCCATGTTGGTCTCTTGTTCGTCTAAGTCTACTACGTCATTAGTCTGTCTTACTACGTCACTACTTTTACTGTCGCTAAAACTATACACAATATATTTAACTAACAAAACTAACCTACTCTCCAAACTAGTACATTACAATATACAGTTTGTTGCTATTTTTTAACCCTCTCCTAACTAAACTTTAATGCATAGAGAAAATCTAAAAGAAATAAAAAGAACTACCAAACATTATGCTGAAAAAATAGAAAATTGATAAGTTATGGATTGGAAAATTTCTAACATGTTTATAGTTGACCTAGCTTTAAGAGAAATCAAATAATATATGTAAATAACAAAAATTCAATATATATTGTGAAGTTTGATGAGTTTTTAGTTTATTTGATCAATTAGATGTCAACATACCACATAAATGTTTTATTCATCTTTTGGCAAAGATGCAACAAAATAGGAGAGGTGAGCAGGTTAGGATATAGACTTTGGAGGGTGTTCTTAAAAAAGGTAAAGGTGGAAATGGAAATAGTGAAAATCTTATGGAAGACAAAATAAAAATGATCAGGAGAATTATGATAATGCTGCAGAGCATATCTTATTACGGTCATCTTTCATTTTATCTTCATTTGTCAATCATTATTTCTTTAATCTTGATTTTGTCACCAGGAAGATGGATGTGCCAATTTTAACGTTGAGATAACTTTCTATTTGTTCCAATCAATGCTGACTTTACTGTCCTCTAGAGTTAATTCATATCACCTAATTAAGTTGTGTTTAAGCCCCATCAAGACATTTAAGTGGTATAGGTATATGGTATTTTTGTCTGTTTTAACTAAATATGCTTTAATATAATAATAATAAATAAAATAATAATAATAATATTAACAAAACTTTAAAACTTAAATAATGTTAGAGAAAAGTCTCTGTTAAATAAAAAACAAAAAAACTATTTTAAGAAATCTCTATTAAATTTCATATGATTATTAGATCTATCAATATTGGCTCTGATAATATAATTATTTCAAAAACTAAAAAAAAAGTATATATGACCATTGAAGTTATTTTATTCATTAATATATTTTCAAATTTGCTGTAGGCCTACTGTTCTGAAGGTCATCACAAATCAAATAATGAAAACAATATATATATACTCACAGAAACCAGCATCCATTGCTACTTCTGTTGTAGCCTCTGTAATCATTGCCACACCCACAACAGTTAATAGATATGTATTTCGACACCATGATAGAAATCCTGTTAAAAATTTCATAGAAAAATAATCTGAGTCATGTCAGATTCTCAGATTAAAAAGCTTTACTAAAAAATTTATTATTTCATGAATTTCAATCAATCTAATTATTAAAATGTATTTCTATATTTCTAATAAGAATATTATTACTATTATACAATAAAAAGTGTAATTTATTCACAATAAAATTTTACTAACCATTTTCATTGGCTAGACGTATATTCTGAAATTAATATAGATATAGAATCAGTGATTAATTTTGTAAATGTTCACAATAGTAAATCAAGCAAAAAATAAATAAATTTTAGGAAACAAAGCTCAGATTAAGTGTAATTGTATCAATTAGTTTGGATCAGTAATGTAAATAAATTTGTAACAGACCTAGACTAACAACGATAAATCTGTGCGATGAGAAATATTTTTACCAATTATTTTTGTTCAGCACAATTTCCTGCTTTTGGCTTTCATGGTGTGCTGTGATCCTATCACTTGTCTGGACCAGTTGGGGAAAGGGGGTGGGGAGAAAGAAGAGAGTATCTGGTTGAAGGTTACTGTGATTGCTTTTAAATGCATTTTATAAATACATTTTTTTTTTAAGTTAAAGTTTTAAATTAAATTCAAACTTGAGGGCTCAAACCTCATCTAGCCAATACATTGAAACACTAACCACTGTGCCAGTGAAGTGCTTATGAATATAGAAGGTTTTATAGTTATGTATTGTTAGTTTCAATTCTTTAAGCCACAACCTACTTCTCTAAACAAAGTATTAAGAGGACTAATTCACCTTGTCACCACATCTGTCAAGTACAAGTTCTTCCCCTTTTTTGATACCAAACAAAATAATTAATTACCAATTATTATTTAACTAATTCATCAATTTTAAATTGTTTCTTGTTTTATCATGTACAAGAAATAAATGTGCAAAATTTCAACTTCATCTGAGATTGGGTGTGGAAGAGATAACATTTTTTAAAATAATTTCATACCAGACAGACAGAGTGAGTTGATATAAGCTATGTAAAAACAATGAAAAAAAAAGGTTTTGAAGATCAAAATACAAAAAACCTTATTTGCACGTACAATGAATTTCATATTTCAAACTATGCAACAGTCAAGCTACATGTGTATTATTGTTTTTCACACAGGTCTCATAGAACAATATTATATCAGACTAGTAAACATGTAATAGCAGCTAATAATCTAATCAAATATATATCTCTTTACGGTTCACAGCCTTAAAATAGTATTTCTTAACCATGGCTTTAGACCAATAATTCAAGAGGTAGGCTACCTACCTTTATTGTTTTTTGAAAGAGAAAAAAAATAGTGCAGCAACAAAACAATATAGGATTAAAACAGAGGTTCTTCCTCGTTCTCATAATTATGTTGGAGCGTTTAGATGGCTAGATCAATATATAAGATAAACTGTGAAGTGATTTTCAAATCAAGGAGCTCTCCATATAGTTCTTTCTATAAAAAAGAAATGCTTAGGGATACAAAGGTAGATTTATGGGAGCAGATGATGTTCATCTATTTCTATGTTAACAAAGGTCCCATGCACAAGATCATCTGCCTTTACTTTCCCAACATATGTCAGGTACCAGTATCCATTTGAGTTGGGTGGACTCAAGGGCATCCTAAAGTTCAAAATCCCAGTCTTCACTAGGGATTCAAACTTTAGCTTTACCATTCAGTAACCGCCTTAATAATAGATTTGTAAATAAATAGATTTTTATGATACCTTCACAGTGTGTTTCTATTGTTATAAAACAAAACTACACAAAAGCAACAAAACAAATTTACCATTTCTGATCTTAGTTTTTCTAATTCAGCTGTTTTGCTTTGCTCTGCAGCCACCGAATAAGATTTTGTTAACTTCTGTAACACTGGGCTAACTCTCCATTTCTTTATTACTGATGAATACATAGAAAATCTACATAACTGAGGATGGAAACCATTATTAGTGCTTGTCCACAAACTGTACCAAGCTCCAATTCCTGCTCTCTTGCTAAATGTTACACAAGCTCTGTACAAGGTGCATGTCATCATATTGGAATCTGTAAAGAGTCTCTAGATATATCATATAGATCTATATAGTACTTGACTTGCCATACTGTAAAGGAAAACAAAATGTTAGTGTAATGGAATGTTATCACCTTTGTTGTATTGGTTTACATGTTTTGGATGTTCTTTCAGTGGCTTCAGAATTTGAAGATTAGCAAATCCTAGCTTAAACCTCCCACAATCTGGCAAGGGATAGTGGTGGACAGGGTTCGAACCTAGGACCATCTATATATACAGTCATAGACACAGTAGTGTAGCATCCATGGTGCGAAGGGGTTCAATGAACCCAGGCCCATGACCATTGGGGGACGATAGCCAGTGGTGTAGTAACCAAGTCGATAGCCAGTGGTGTAGTAACCAAGACGCAAAGGGATTCATTGCACTTGGGCCCAATGGTAACAACCGATTGAGGCCCACATGAGCCCAAAGGCTAAGGGAAAAAAATTGAATTTTAGTAAAATATCCTAGATGTTATAATCTACCAAATTTTATATAAAAATAATAAAGTAATAAACTTCAAAACGTTAACCCAGCTAGAGTCGGTGTACCAGCAGGTTGGGCAGCAGCTGCTTAGATGTAAACAACTGCTTTTATTAGGTTTACTGCAAAATAGTAGTTTTTACTTTAGGCCTATAGTCTATATAATAAAGTATATAACTAGATCTATATAACTTGGATGGCTGCCTAGTCGTGCGGTTTGCGGGCTGGACTGTCGTTCGGACTAGTAATCCTGGAAAGTCCCGGGTTCAACCCCTGCCCACTGAGTTCACTGAGGCCCAGTCCCATCCTGCAGGACTAGGAAGTAAATTATCTTCAACTCTATACTAGGTATTGACTGTAGATCTTACTCTAGAATCTAGATCTTCTAGAAAATTGTTATTGTTTGTACACAAATTTTTTAACGGACCCCCGGAAGGTTACTTTCATTGATGTCAATCTAGCTATAATCTAGATCTACTATCATCTAGCCTTACTAGCACTAGACTTTAGAATCTAGATCAATATTATTTTTTAAAAATCTGGCTGTAGATCTATAATTTGATTAATAAATTGCATAAATGATGGAAGTAAAAAAATAAAATGATTATTAGATCTAGATCTAGTAAAAGGTAAATAATCTAATTCTATATAAATGTTAATTATTTTGTTATCTATATATAATATTAGATAAAGTTGGCAATTACAAGGTCCGATTACTCTTGTTTATTATCAGTCTTGTTTTTCATCTTCACTAGAATAGAGATACTAGAATCTCTAGAATCTAGATCTATATAGATATCTATTAATATATATGAATTCTCTACTTTACTTACATATCATAATACTTAACAATAACAGATCTAGAATATATATTATTGAACTAGATTCTAGATCTACTTTCTATACAGAATTTTAGGTAGAGTCAAGCAAGCCGCTTACTAGTTTAAAAAGTTACACTTACTCATTTAACTCATTAGTTTAGACAATAAACTTTAGTTAGTAACTTAGTACATAAACATTCAATTTATAAATTTATTTATTCATGAAAAAATGTACCATGATGATTAATTGATTTGCATGATGTAGTCCTACTTGTAGATCTAGTTCCTAGAGTAGATTATGCTATTCAGACACCTATTATAGTATACTATAGCTAGGCAGTATAGGTCAAAATTATAAAGTTTGACTTTGACAGCGCATTATTTAATTTGACAATGGATCGACATAATAGAGAAAAGAAAATGAAGTATCAAAATCTTCTTTAGTTTAAGGAGAATAAGGATTACTACTTATATTTGTACCCCTAACCTATATTTGTTATTATATTTAAGGTTAAAGAGGCCATGTGTTTTCATTTAATTCAGACAAAATTTACCCACATTATTTGATTCCAGACACCATAATTTATTTCAGACAGTCTCTATATTTAGGCATCAATAAACTCAGATTTAATTCTATATTAATATTAACTAAATTTTAAGATCCCCAGCCCCTCACATGAAATTCTGGTTGTGAATGTGTTTCGTGTGTGAATGTTGTTTGAACTTTTCATCTATATGTCTATACTGTTATTGTACAGTAGTTATACTGATATTGTCAATTGTAGTCAAACTGAATTTCCATTTGACTGGATTAATATAATTATCTTATTAAGAAGTTTTCAAATTATGCATAAATACAAACACAAAAAAATAAAAATATGAACACACTTATTCTACCAAAATTAGGTCACTGGGATAGTGACTTCTACACAGACTTTTAGACTTATGTTATGTTTGCATGATTAGATGTGCGTTGAATGTTTGTGTTTTTTGTTTATTAATTTAATAAATTTCTAATACAGATGATCTTTTGTAGTATAGTACAGGTTAAGATAGCCATTCTTGCCTAAATAGCTGAATCCTCTATATTCTCTCTGTTATAAATCTAGATCTAACTAGTAGGTCTAGATCTAGGCATTTAACTTCAATGTACCAAGCTCACTCCAAACATTTGCCTATTTATTTTCTATAAAAAAAAACAAATATAATATAATATGTCCAAAACTGGCTGTTTGCAATAAATTTTGGTAAGAAAATCGTAATTTAATTCAAACACCCTATTAATTTTTTTTTGTATGGAATCAAACAACTTGGCTTATGAATCAAATAAATCAGCTCCAAATACAGAATAAATATTGCCGGGCTCATTAGCTTAGACTTAAGCAATCAAAAAATATAGTCTTAACCCTAGGTAAGAGGTAAAGTCATCCTGGTAACATAGGAAAAAACAACAACCTGACTTACAAATTTGAAATTCTTTTTTCTTACATAAAAAGATAGCTAAATGGAAGGAAATTGGGTTAAAATCTTTGGAAAATGAACAAGCACATTATATAGCACGCTAATTTCATATTAAATATATATCAAAATAAAGATGTAATAACCACAAAAATAGCGAGTGTTCGAATTCATGTAATGTCCGGATTAAATAAACTACTCTAGATCTGGATCTAGTTCCAAACCATATCTTTAATCATTAATCTTATCTTCTTATCTTATATTAAATGCATTTACATGCATATTTACCAATTACCTAAATTCTACCAAGTCACTGGTTTTCCTGGCTATCTCAAGCAACCCATTCCATGCTCTAATAGCTCTAGGGTAGAAAGAGCATTTGTACAGATTTGTCCTACTCCTAGCATATGGAACGAGGAATGTACCTTTACTTTGTGTCTTTCTCAACTTTTTGAGTATTTTATTAAAATTTGTTTTTGTATTTGAAGATTATGGTTCAGTTTTTTCTGTATAATTGCTACTTTACTTTTAAGTCTTCTATCCTGAAAGCTTTCTAAATTTAGTGATTTACTAAAGGTGTTAGTTAAGTTAGTTACTCTAGTCAAATGTGAATATTCGTTTGTTATGAATCTCAGTACCTACTAACCTAGATCTAGAAATCTAGATTTATATAAATTATAGATTTACTTTAAATCTATCTAGATTCTAGGGTATTAAAATACTATTATTAGATTAGATTAATCTAGATCTAGGATTACTAAACTACTTGAGTAGATCTATTAATTATTTTTACTAGACTCTATATTGTTACTATCTATACTATATTATATAGACTATAGCCATTAAATCATTATAGAAGCTAAGAAGACCTAAATTAGGCTAAATGCCCAAATTGTTGTTCATAATTTAAAATAAAATTTTATTAGATTTTATTATCTAGATCTATAAATAAATTAAATTTTTCCTTTGCTAAATAAGTAACACAACATAATAATAATAATTTTATTTATAAAGCGCTGTTAACAAACAAAATGTAGGCTCAAGGCACTGAAATAACCTTACAAACACAACAGCTAAAATGACAGTAAATCTAAAAAAGTTTTAAACAGATAGTTCTTAATGTTCTTCTTAAAAGTGGTGTAGCATGTTGTCTGTCTGAGATCAATGGGGAGTGAGTTCCAAACCTTTGGTCCGTGAACTGAAAAAGCCCGCAGACCGTAGCTTTTAAGGGAGAAACGTGGCACTACTAAAAGTGTTGAGTCCATTGAGCGCAGGGCTCTCTGGGGGACATATGGAGTAATCAGTTCGCTAAGGTACAAGGGCATGTCGTTGTTATATATACACTGATGACAAAGTTTGTCGACCTTGCAATTGATTCTCGATTTCACTGGAAGCCAATGGAGCGTGCGCAAGAGCGTAGTAGCAGAATCTTGTCTAGTTAGTCAGTAACAGATTTATAAGTGAACACCTCTTCAGTTTACTCTTAAAGAAATACGTCGCAAGTTGAACTAAATGATGGCAACTATAAAAAACAAGGTTACAAAAGACAGTTTGTGTGGAAACACATACTTAAAATCGGCCCCCAAAGTGGTCCACCCAGACAGGCTTCAATATTTTCAGAAGGAACATCCGAATGAAATTATATCAAAGACAAATGAGAGATAAGAATGGAGAAAGAAGGTTAACAGATCTTGTGTAGTGCCTCAACTTTCCCGCAGATCAAAGGATAGGTGAAAGTGAATGTAAAGTTAGATGTGAACCTGGCCTAACTAGTTCCCCTTTCAGACCTTGTGGTCTATAGGGCAGATGATGTAAAGTTCATCTGTTTTTGTGGCCTACGGTTAACGAGGGTGTCATGTAGCCAGCACAACGACCAACCGCCTTTACTTTTTTCAGAACTAATGTCAGGTACCCATTAGAGCTGAGTGGACTGAGAGGCGCTCAAAGATTCCAAAGCTGAAAATTACAGGATTTGAATCCGAGACCCCCGGTTCAGAAGCCAAGCGCTTTACCGCTCAGCCACTGCGCCTCCCCTTTCCTAACTGATGTCTTATAATTGATCTAATTGTTTTGAAAAGGCTCATCTCTTTTTTTTAGTATACCTCAGCTTTTTAGCTTTTGACTTCAGTTGTCGAGCTGTTTACATCCTAGGAATCCTTGGGCCATTGCCTCTTTTTTGGGTTATTGGCCTCTTTATTGGGCTTTTTTTTTTTTTTTTATTAACCAAAAGATGCATATTTTATTATTAAGCGTACAATTTAAGTAGTTACATTTTAAAGTACAATGATTGCAAAACATAGCAATGCATATAGTTACATTTCGGTCGTCATAATATTTTAACATTTTAAATTGCTTTGTATATGGCGTTATTTTTTTTTCCAATATCATATAATGAATATTTTTGAAATTTAAGGTTCATAAAATATATGTGGTGAGAATGTCAACAATAGGTAATTAAATAGAAACAATCAAAGAGTGAAAGTAGAAACTTAAATGATATTAAAACATTTTAAACATCGTAGTCACATTTTTTTCCACTTTGTCTATATTGCTTATGGTTGGTACCTTTGTGTTTTGCTACATTACCCCAGTTCTTTATATTAACTTCTATCAAACGTGCATACACATCTATGTGTGTACACACTTATGCGAACATAGGCATTTAAACATTTATAGTGTTTCTTTTGTTGTCTCCCTTTTAATGACAATTTTTTATTTCCTCCCTTGAGATTTGGAAAAATACTTCCTTATCATCAAGGTGGAAATCCTGTCTGCTAGAATCAGTATATCGGGAGTTTCTGTTCAGAGACAATTTCTCTGTGGCTTTTTTTTTTTTTTGGTCACAGGGACCAATTGGAGTCCTATTGGTGGTTATTTTATAAGTATATATATATATGTGTGTGTGTATATATGTGTATATATATATACTTTTTTTTCCCCCTTTTTTAATTTTTCCTCTTTTCCACTTTAATATATTATTTCTCTGTAGACTGCACAAGCATGCGCAATATTGACAATGGTTGTGCAGAATTTTTTTTTTAACAATAGTAAAAACTTTAACATATGTAAAAAAAAAAATGAAACTAAATACTAATTTAGTAACAAATTTGATGTAGAAGCTTGTTGAGATATGAGGTTATGTTGATGCTCAATATTAGAACACAGAAGAAATGCATTATCTGTACAGACTGTAAACGTTTGCAAGGTAGTAAGAAATAATATATTTGTATGTAGACTGCACAGGTATGCACAATACGGATAGTGGTGGTATTTTTTCAATATTTGTAAAGAAGTCACTATGGACATAATTGTTAAAATTTATAAATTTGTACAAAGAATTGTTTGCTTAGATATCATGTGGTCATGCCTGATTCTCAATACAGGAACAACAGAAGAAAAACAGTGTTTACATAAAACGTAAAAGTCTGCCCTTGTTCTTGATTTCTTGGAGTTACTCTTCTTTCCCCTTTCTTGGGTTTTCACGTGTTCGCTCCTGGTTCCTTATTGTGTTTCCGTTCCTTGACTTTCCGGCCTAATGTTCCATTTCGATTTGATTCTCTATTTGAATCGAATGAGATCTCTCATTTTCTCCTGCCTTACTCTCTCGTCTTTGTAGATCAAAACTTTGGTTTAAGTCTTTACAGTCACAAGGTCAAGGCGTGGCCTTCAGGATTGTGTACTGTCTTGAATTGTCTTAATCCTTGTCAATTTCAAGGGGCGATCACTGTTGTTTTTTTTTATTTGGAGTACTAGCTTTTTTTAATTATATGGTTACAGGGTCTTTAAATATATAAAAAGGGTCATTTGGGATATATATCTATACACACACATAGACACTCGCATACACATATTCATATATGTATATATATATATATATATATATATATATATATATATATATATATATATTCTCTTTTCTTTAAGTTAATGGACAATCTTGGTATTTTTATTTAGCGCTATATTGTTTCACTTTGCTTTCAATGATTTTCTTTAAAATGTAATCTAATAATACTTTATTATATCGTTTATTATGGTAGACAATTTGTAGGTAGGTATTCCAAATATAGGTTTCTATATTCTGATAAAATAATTACATTGATGTCTCTTAGTTTTTTATTTATGACTTTAGGTACTTTATTAAAGAAAATAGCAGTATTTACATTTGCACAGGTTTGACTGTTTGCGTCAATAATATCTTCTAAAGTTTTTTTTTTGCTGCCTAAACCAGCTCACATTCACTAAATAAGTGTTTCTCTGGGTTTTGGTTTTCTTTTTTACAAATTACACAGGTATATTTGGATCCTGTTGTAGTTTAGAGTCTTTCTTTTATTGGGGTCATCCAGAAGAGTAATCTGTAGGCTACTTCTCGTGCTTTGGGTGTTATGTGTTTGTTGTGTGAACGTGTCTGTCTAGTTGGTTGGCTTAACCCTTAACTCCCTGACCCACTTTATTCTAACTTCTAGGTTTTCTTTCTTTCTGAGTATAGTGTAAATTGTTTTTGAGTCGTGGTGTGTTATGTTTTCATTGCTAGGTAGGTGTCTTGTGAGTGATCTGTAGAATGGATGTGTATGGTTACCAAAATGATGGGGTGTGTTGTTTTGAATGGGGAGCAGTTTGTTTAGTCTAATAATAATAATAATAATTTTATTTATAAAGCGCTGTTAACAAACAAAATGTAGGCTCAAGGCGCTGTAACAATATTACAAACAAAAACACGAGAGCTAAAGTGACAGTTAATCTAAAAAAGTTTTAAACAGATATCTCTTAATGTTCTTCTTAAAAGTGGTGTAGCATATTGTCTGTCTGAGATCAATGGGGAGTGAGTTCCAAACCTTTGGTCCGTGAACTGAAAAAGCCTGCAGACCGTAGCTTTTGAGGGAGAAACGTGGCACTACTAAAAGCGTTGAGTCCATTGAGCGCAGGGCTCTCTGGGGGACATATGGAGTAATCAGTTCGCTAAGGTACAAGGGCATGTTGTTGTTATATATACACTGATGACAAAGTTTGTCGACCTTGCAATTGATTCTCGATTTCACTGGAAGCCAATGGAGCGTGCGCAAGAGCGTAGTAGCAGAATCTTGTCTAGTTTTTTTTAGGACTATTCGAGCTGCGTTGTTCTGTATACGTTGCAGCTTGGCTATTTTGTCATCAGGTATACCTGCTAGCACGGCATTGCAGTAGTCAAGGCAGGAGAGTATGAATGCCACAGCTAGCGTTTTAGTTGACTCCGTTGTTAAATATGGTCAGATCTGGCCTAATCTGCGCAGCTGCAGATAAAGACCTTTGCAGATCTGACTTATGTGTGGATCGAAAGATAGTGTTGAGTCGAAGAAAACTCCAAGATTCCGCACTACATGGACAAAAGGAACATGGCAGTTCGTGCTAAAGAGAGAATCTGTGCTTTCAACTTTTGAGACATTGTTCCTAGTGCCAATCTTTATTATTTCTGTCTTGTCTTTGTTCATCTTGAGTTTATTTTCAACCATCCAATCGCTCATGATTAGATCAGTAGGTTTGTTTGTAAGCTCCTGGTCTAAAACTAAAGGGTTTGTTGTCATCTTAAATATATCTATTTATTCTGATGCAATTAATAACTTGCAGGAATAACCACTGTCTTATATTTTCAGAAAATACATCATACATTGCTGTATAGAATGCCTTATGTGATAATAAGTACACAAGTTCGATTGGTGAGTTTTGTATTTTCTCCCACTTATTATGTCATAATTGCTGTAATCATACATTATACAATAAAGCAACTTTTTGAATAGAGTTTCTAAAGATTCGTTAAATTGAATTAGTGTGTTTACATCTAGTCTTAGTTGTTTTCTGTGTTTTACTATTACTGGCCAATTGAATAGAGTAGTTTCAATCACAACGCTGCGCATCATTCTAGAACAGTCCATGAAATGGAACTGCCCTCTTTATGCTAGTTTCATAGACAATGAGAAGGCATTTGATAGCTGACCATCTGGAGAATATTGAGACACTATGGAGTGCCAAAAAAAAACCCAACATCGTCAGGAGGACATGAGTTGCAGAATAGCGCATGAGACAATATGGGTGCATTCCAAGTCCAAACAGGAGTAAGATTATATTAGGCTGTTTTCCCTTTCCTTTCCTATTCCTGCTAGCCATAGTTTGGTTCATGAAGAGAGCAACAGACCAAAAACAGAATGGTATACAGTGGACTCTGTGGAAACAGCTAGATGACCTTGACTTTGCTGACTCAGCTCTTCTTTCTCACACACAAAAGCATCCTGGACAACCATGGAGGAACAGATGAAAAGCTAGTGCAGTCTTCCATCATTGAAGAACCCCTGGGGATCCAGGGAAATAAGCACTACTACCCAGATGAGCTCTTCAACACCCAGAGGGGACCACAGGCAGAGATGAGATGATCAGTGACTAATTAAATTATCATTTACAGCAGGGGTTCTCAACCTATGGGTCGCGACCCCTTGAGGGGTCAATTGACGATTTGTCAGGGGTCGCCTAAGACCATCGAAAATATGGATTGTATTTAGTATATTCTTCTATTGCTGTGCATGTTATGGGGGGGTGTCGCGGCAGAGTGGGGGATAGTAAAAAAAGGGTCGCCGAGCTTAAAAGGTTGAGAACTGCTGATTTACAGTGTCGATTATGAGGTTTCTATGAATACTAATACAGTATACCCTCACCCATTTGTGGTTCACCTTTTGCAGCCTTGAATACTTGTGAATTTCACTCAAATTTTTTTGTTATATCAATTTTATTAATTTTTTAAAACAGCAATATTCAAGCTAACTTATGGATAACTTAAAAATAACAATGTCATTTAATACAAAATAAAAATTAGAAAAGAAATTTGATCAATATAACAGCATATGTAAATAATTTTAAAATAACAATGTCATTTACAAGCTTTTATTTCTCCTTGCTGTTTGGCTACAGAAGATGGTAATCACATGCCTCTTCATATCATACATAGGCATTTCAAAACTGCATCAATAATTCTTTGATTTTCAGGATTCTCTGGAAACAAAAGAACATAAACCGAACAAATTAGGGGATGATATTGTATAGTTGATTTCTGTTAATTGGAAGGATTGAATTAAAATAGTTAACTGCTTGGTCTGATTATTTTGAGACTCATTTTATTACAATATGAAATCTGCTATGCATAAAACACAATATTGAAATGTCATTTGAACTTTTGTATGTAGCAGACTTGCCAACAAAAATTTATTCACTCATGAATTTTATAATTAATAGAACATACTCATTCTTCCCAGCACATTGTTTTTGACACTGTTGATTAATATCTACAAACATCTAACATAAGATACTACTGTCAGGGATAGAAAAACATTCCTCTCTAAGATATAGATGTCTAAAGGGCTGATGATGTAATGTGGCCTACTGTTAATAAAGTTTTCTCTAAAATTGCTATCTATAATTTTTTTGCTAAAAACTTTTATAACGTTAGTTAATATTAATTTTAAAAAGCTTTTGACTCTATTTATTGTTCTTTTATGTATGTCTAGGATTTTCCATAATTATTTCATGCTTCAGTCTGTAGCTTCTTTATTTACTTTTGATATGCACAGAATGCTTTTATTTTTTTTTACAAGCTTAAAAAAAATGTTGATATTTAAATAAAACCAACTTTGACAAAAAAGGACTATTGTGGAATAATGTATTGAAAAAGTACTAAAACACACAAATTGATCCTTACTAATAGTTTTAGCACCATGCATATAACATAATTAATTTTTTTTTTGTATAATTAGGACATTGGGCCAACAGTTGTTGGGGATGAATGGAGTGACCCTGAACTAATGGAATACTTGGATGCAGCACTAATAAAACAGCTTGGAAATAATTAGTAAGGTTTTATTTTTTTTATATTATTATATATTTTGGCTGTTTTTTTAATTATCTTTTATTTTGAATTTAGATTGTTTGATTTATCTAAAAAGAAGTGTTTTTATACATTGTCTCTTTGAAACATCCATTATGACAAAAAAAAGGTAAAACCATTGACTATGTTTATGATTAGCTTGCTAACAAACAAATCATCCTTTTTGCATAGAGGCTGTGACTCTGCCTTGTGAGAATATGCAATATACTTGTGAGAGTGGTTGGCCTTTGTGTATTCAATAAGGTGTATTTGCTTGATAGCTGACAGTTATAGCATTCTGCTGCAAGAGGATTATGGGTTAATATTGATAAAAACTGGATGAAAATTGAACGTTCAAAGACTTAAAAACAAAGATTTACTGCTGCAGGGGTAAACGACTGTATAGAAATTATTGAAAATTGAGCACATTTAATAAATAATAGTAAAGAGATCCATCTACTGTTGTCAAATACTTAAGTCTAAAATACCTCATAATGATGAAATACAACTGCCTACCATGACACTATAAAATCAGCTGACTTATTTCATATCACTATTGTCAGTCCTACTTATTTGTCATTGCCAAAAATAAACAAATCACAAATTTACTATTAATCTTACTCTTTACAATATACTGTATATTCATTGAAGGACTATTTTTATCGCGATCAGGTAATTACGATATTATAAATTTTTTTTAGATGTCTAGATCATCTTTTTACAACTTTCTAATATGAATGTATTTTTCAATAGAGCTAAGTTGCAAATATTTATGGTTTCTGAATTCCTGAGTATGAGGGTTGTATTTAATTTGTGCTTTTATTTCATGAAAGCAGTGCCCAGTGGAGAACCAATGATGCACCAAGAGTAGTGTTGGAGAAACTGGAACTTCGTGGCTACAAACTGGCTGCCATGGCTGGTGTTGGTCAGACCTGCATATGGACTCTTCACAAAGAGCCCAGTTTGAAAGAAAAAGCTCTCAGCAGTTCAAGTAGTGATGCTTTTGAGAGCCCAAAAATCGAATATAAAGGAGATTTGTGATTTCTTTTACATATTTTTTTTTAACTGTTGATTCTAAAAAAATGCAATTTGGTTTATATCATGAGTGTGATATATTGAGATTGTTTGTCCACTAATTCATTTGCTTGAACGAGGTTGTGCTTAATGCTTTGACAATTTTAACTAGTAGCAATTAATTAAAGACCCTTTTGATTAGTACATTATTTTAACCCTCAAACAACTTGTATTTTTCAGCATATAAAAAAGTTTAAAAGGTGCAAAACAAATATGATTATTGATTTTTTAATAACTTTTGGAATAATTTTGTGCTTGGTCTGTAAAATTTTGTCTTCAGGTGGGCTTTGTTTTTTTGTGTTTTTTTTTGTGAAAGTATTTTTTATATTTTGCTTGTTTTACTTATGTGATCTGATACAGCAAAAAATACAATCCTTCCTCTTGTTATTTGATGAGACAGGCTCACTTCTTTATTGCCATAGGAGTTTCACACTTATTGAAGAAGAGTAATGATTTGACTCTTAATATTAACACTAATAGTTGTATACTCTAAGTTAATGTTGTATAAGAAGTCATGTGGGTGTAGAAACATCTTTGAAACTTTCAGCATCACATTTCACTTACAAATATTGCATGCCTCCTTCCTGAACTGCAAATTTACTGCAAATGAAATTTTATTTTTGTTAAGCTCTATGCATGTAAAATAAAATGATAAGATTTTTAGATGACAAAATGCTTCTATTCTGCACTTAAATTCTGTTTAATACATTTTATTTACATATGCAATTTTCTTCTTTTGCATTCTTATTATTATGTTGGAGGGTTCAAATAACTTGTCCCATAACTCAGATTAACTGCATCATGGTTTCCAGATCAGGATGCTTTTCGTACAGTTTTGTGACCAGTATCTTGTTTGTGCCTCTATAAAGTATGCAGCTCTGGAGGACATGTTCAACATTTTCTGGTGACAATTTCACTAGGGCATGTTTTCTCAATTTTCACCTTCTGGGAGATACATTGTCTCATTCTGTTGTACCTGGTTCTGAGGTAAGATACATTGTCTCATTCTGTTGTACCTGGTTCTGAGGTAAGATACATTGTCTCATTCTGTTGTACCTGGTTCTGAGGTAAGATACATTGTCTCATTCTGTTGTACCTGGTTCTGAGGTAAGATACATTGTCTCATTCTGTTGTACCTGGTTCTGAGGTAAGATAAATTGAACATGTCCTGATAACTTTGAGTATGCATAATTTTTCTTGAAGTTTCAGTGAGAACTGGTCCATTTTCGCTTTATACTCTGGTTCACTTCTGAATGTAGAGGAATTTTCAATTGATTCCTCATTCTTCCATGTTTGGCCAATATATTAGCTTTTTCATTTTCTTCTATTTAAATGTTTTGCTGGGGTCAATTAAAGAGCAGTTGTTTTTTTTCCTATTATTTCCATTTTTTTAAACTCACTACTTTCACCT
Source organism: Biomphalaria pfeifferi (assembly GCA_030265305.1). Lineage (NCBI taxonomy): Eukaryota > Metazoa > Mollusca > Gastropoda > Planorbidae > Biomphalaria > Biomphalaria pfeifferi. The sequence goes on from JASAOG010000384.1 coordinate 33,215, forward strand.
TATTATTTATTGTACAAGTTTCACATTGATTTCAGATCAATTCCCATTTTGTGTTTCTATATTGGTATAGGGCTGGTGTAAGTGGACTATATCAACAATTATTGTATCGCATTGCCTCTGCCTAAACGTCATCTAAACTGTGATCTGATATTTTAAAGCTCAATATGTTATGTATCAGACTTTCCATTTATAGAAATGTCCAACTTGTCATTTCGCTTGAAGCATTCCAATTTAGTTAAGGCACAAAGGTGAATTTTAAGTAGGTTTTCTGGTTTGCTTTGCCTCACTTAATCAAAATCAGGATTTGAATTTGCTTTTGAAAGCTGAAATTTAATTGTAGAATTTTTAAAAAAATTAAAAACAAATTAAAAAACTACAAAACTTAAAATTCATTTAGTAGCGATGATTATCAATGTTTGTGGATGTAAATATGTTTGGAACATGTTCATAGCTGTAGATTTGTACACGACATAGAATTTTGGTGTATAAATTACTTTATTGTTATTTTTTTAATTATAACATTAATCAATCTAAAGTTGTTTTTCATACTGTAGGAGAGAGTTCTTAAAAATGTGTTCAAATTTTCAATAAGAAGGTAGATGACAGTATTTCTCATTATTGTTGTGTTGGACTAAACTGACACAAGTCACCTCAGGAAGTAATAAACTAGTCAGAATGATTTTGTTAATCTTAAACCATTTATGTATAATTTTATTTCTCTTTTTGAGTTCATGCTGGCAAAAAAAAGTTAATAAAATATTGAGTTGTTAGTTATGTAGCTTCTTGCATTGTATAATAAAACCTCCACTTATTTAAAACTTGAAGCATTTTACCAAAATAAAATGCTCAAACTCACTAAAAGTAGATTTAGGGGAAAATATTTTGGAGCAAACTTAAAAACACTTTAATAATGATGACCCTGGGAAGGAACTGGGCTCTGTCCGGGAGGTGGGGTTGTCTGCGAAGCTTTGATTTGTGATAGGGCAAAGAAATTGTGAATATAATATTTACAACAGATTTTTATTAAATTAATAAATTTTTACTATCATAACTATGAGAAGACCTTGTTTTTAATGACTTAACTGTTTAAAATTTAGCTCTTGTGATATGAAGGGAGAGTAACCCTAGGGGGATTACGGGCACGACATGGCCTAAATTGTGACGATGTGCCAAAAACTCAAAATACAAATACTAAAAGTGGATGAAACATAAATCGTCTCCTTAAGTCCTGACTATATTACTATCAGCATAAGTACGCCTGACTATTGATGCACTTTTCTAAATTGAACTAACGTTAATTCAACCCAGTCTTTGACAATACTTTTAGATCTATGCGTCTTACAAAAATTTGGTTAAAAAACCCTAACTCAAACTTTAACCGTGGCGCCCCCTCTCCCAGACGAAAAATAAAGGCAGCTAGGGGTAGCGCTGTAAGCTCCCACGTGGGGGAAAAAGGGGGGGGGTAAGAATGTAATTAAAAAAAGGGGGGGGAGGCATATAGCCTATAATTATAACCCAAATAATTTCAGTGTTTTTTTATGTTTTTTTTTCCTTCTATTTTTATGTTAAGAATGCAAATTTACGGGCGCGCGCCAAGCATTTTCCCGCGTTCACAGTTTCAAATACTTTCTCCTGGCGTCTACAATGCCTTTACTCGTAGTAGGCCTAAGTAAAGCGCATGTTTAAAAAAAATGTGACGAGCCGATATTGAAATGTTTTCTTACAATCAGGGCTGAGATTTGCATTCTCTTCGCGTTTAAAGCACTTTTCAAAACAACGTCGCATGTCAAATGAAGTTAATAAAGAATGAGGCAGCACTTGCCTTTAGGTTATTCAACGAGAAACATTAGAAGTAGGCCTACATATAGCTCAAGTACATCTGCAATGGGCGTGGTCTTTGTAAGGTCTTCTTCGTATTAAGTAACACGTGGCTGCTTTTGGTCACATCAAAGTCATCAAAATAAAATGCTTGACAGGAGAATTACAATCATTCTGACCCAAGAAGAATCACGTTAGTAAAGACGTTTTGAGTCGATTCTGTTGAAGGCGCCTCTCGTGAAAAAGGTATACATTTTAAATGTCCTACATAAAAGTCGAAACGACATCTCTTACTTACAATATTTGAATTTTTTAAATCATTGGTAATAATGTAATTTCATTTAATTAATAGGCTATTCAAAGAATAAATATATTTTATAGATTCGACTCCCACTTTTTTCCCTTTGTCAGGAAGTTGCTCCTCCCCCTCCCCCCCCCCCCCCCCCCTTCTGAGAGGACGTGGGCGCACTCACAGTTTGAGAAACAAACATTCTCGGTTGGCATCAAGATTATGCGACTTATGCTGTTTATAGAGTAGGCCTGATAAAACTGTGAAGAGATTAAATTAGCGGAGCTGATCCTGTCTCGTCAAAATCTTTCTACTTGTATTGAGTCTATGACTCTTAACTAGAACTCTAGGCCTCTGGAAACTTGTCTCCATCTGCCTGTCTGAACAAACTTATGTCTGGAAAAGATACAAACAGTTGTGAATTATTACATCCCTATTACCTATGTCTCATAGCCCAAGGCGCTCGGATTAGAAGCGAGGCGCATTGCCGAGCACATCAGGGAAACTACTCCGTATTCCTTTTTAAAAGATCAAAAACGTGTTTCCCAAACTGTATTCCGCGGAACCCCAGTGTTTCGAGAGGCCTGAATAGGTGCTCCACAAACTGCTGGAATAATTAACTAGTAGCCTAACACGTGAATTTATCTCACTCAAACAAATAATAATTAAAGTGTTCCGCTAAATGCTTAGAATGTGCAAAGTGCATTGCCGTTAAGGTGTCCGCCACAAAAAAAAAAAAATAATAAATAAATGGTCATTTGAGGAACGGTGTGTGGATATGAGATGTTTTTTGGGGGACTTTCTTCCATCCCCACCAGTGCAATGGACTCTGTCCTTTATAGGCACCTCAACAGGGTTTTTTTTGTTGTTTTTTTTCTTCCCCCAAACGTCCTTTTCCACCCGATCGAGCGCCACTGAGGCTGTGACAGTGTGACGCACCATCAAGGTAGGCCCTACGTTACAGTGAAAGGAGCACGAAGAGCTGGCTGGACAACGTGAAATAATGGACCAGCCTTTCTTGATATTCTGCTAAGGATAGTTAGGCCTACTAATTAAGAAAAGTTGAGGGTGTGGGGTTACGCGAACTATTACAGCCTGCACCCCTACGACCCAGGTCAAAGGGCCTATGATGAGGAATGTAGATTATGCAGTTGAATCTAGAATCTATTTACATAGTAACATCTAATATGAAAGGAGTCGCCTGTAAGTGCATCGGACATGTTAGTCTACTTTTTAAAAAAAAAGGACGAAAAGAAATGCAACACAACTTCGAAACGTGCGGTATGAGGTAAATTAGCATACGGAATCATCCGGAATTTTTACTTGTTTATAAATAACCTTCGTATTATTTTAACAGCCAATCAAATCTATCCGATGATTATTTATGAAGTCGTCACGTTTTTCCGCACGAGTACCCGAAGGTACAGCACGGCATCAGCATATAAACACCGGTAGCATTGTGTTTTTGTTTCATTTAATTTCACGTCTTCGGTTTAGTAATGGAATTCATAGATCCAGATCTGGTAGATTTATGTTGTTGTTAAAGTTTCCAAATAGAAAAGAAAAATAAAACCCTCATGAGAGTTTCCTCATTCATTGATGACTGTTTTCTATGTCTAGACTACTATTTACTACTTATGTTAGAGTCACATTCATCACATTATCAATGATTGTCAGTGTAGACTAGTCACTGTAGCAGTGTATGTAATTGGAGCTAGTAGAGTCTATAACTATATAGAATAGGTATTAACAGTGTTAATTAGACTTAGGCTCTAGACCAGTATTGTTGTATTACAGAATAATTTTATATTGACTGAGTTCAACATATGATCATATAGTGATCGCACGGCACAGCAAAGTCTATTTATTTTTTTGATAGAATCAGGTAGATCTAGAATTCTAGATCCATAGTCTATAGATATTATATACAAGAGTCAAGAGAATCTATAGATTCTATTTGTATTTTGATATAAAATATAATCTTAACGACTAAAGTTTCATCTAGGTAAGGAATTTCATAATTGTATCTTGATAATCTTGTCCTATGTCATTATATATCTAGATCTTGACTATATTCTAGAATTCTAATTCTAGGTTGTTTTTATATATTTAGTCCAGCAGAATTTCCTAATAGATCAATTCTTTTTTTTCTATTGCATTTTCCATAGACTTTCAATAGATAGTAATGGTCTGAAGCTAATAAATGGCTCAGTGTCACCCAAACCATCTATTTAAATAATATGCAATAACCCAGATGTTTTTTTTATATAGATCTATATAATATATATATAATTATATAATATAAATTGGGATGTATTTTATATAATCTGGACTCTGAGTTGAGTGCATATGAATTAAGGTTTTGAAAAATACCTAGATTATCATGATAATACATTTTACAACTGTGCCCATTTCACTGAAAACCTGCTTTCAGAGTCTCTATAATAGGTCCAGTAGCATATATAGGCTACCCAAGATTTTGTTCATTACACCAATTTCTAACAAAGTAATAAAGACTGACTGTATCAGTGATGCTGTCATAGCTAAAAAATTAAAAACTACTCCTGGTGAAGGAGCCAATATTGAAATATTATAACAAACAATGCCATTAGTTCCTGAATTAGACTAAAGCTCAAGTTGATAAATTATGAGAGCTTTAAAAGATCAAAAATGAAATTCAGTATTACTAAGTATGTATGCTCAATATACCCTCATTATTGATTTCAGGACAAGAATGATTATATCTCGAATTCTGAAGCATTTTAACTGATTGTATTGTTTACCACTATTACTGGCTTCCTCAATCCTGCAATGGGAGAGAAAGAAGATATGCTAAGGACTTTGCTATTTGATGATACAGACAATTTTGAACCTACTTGTCATGACAGAGAAATCAATTTAGTTTGTGATGTTCCCATTCACCTGAACAGAGGTATGTTGAGTTGAGAAATATCTTTCATTATGGAGTAAGAATATGTTAACTTAAAATATGTTTCATTATGATGTAAGAAGAATGAAAAGTTGAGTTTTTTAACATGCACACAAATGATGGTATCTAATAGATAAATACATTTATGGGGGTGTGGTGGATGAGTGGTAAAATGGTAGGCTTATGAACTGACGGGTCTCGAATTCTTATCTCGTTGAAGACTGGTATTTTAAACTTCAGGATTTGTTTAGGACACTCCTGGGTCCACCCAACTCTAGTGGATACCTGACATTAGTTAGGTAAAGTAAAGGTGGTTGGTCGTTGTGCTGGCCACACAACACCCTTATTAATCATCAGCCAAAGATACAGATGACCTTTACTTCATCTACCTCATAGGAGTGCTTTACTTAAATACATTCATAAATGTGATGTTTGTTTTCTTTTTGTTTTTTTTTATTTTTTAAATATTTTTTTCAATAAAATTATTAACATTTATACATTTCTTTTTAGCCAATATTACAAAATGTACAGACAGAGAGAATCACATTGTAAGTCAACAAAACAAAAATGCTATTGGAAGTAGCTTTAACTCTAAGCAGCCATGTACACAGCAATTAAATCATGGCTTCAATATGCCGGGACAAGTACTAAATAGCTTCAATGCAACTTCAGTATTTCATAAGCCTATAACAAGCCTTTCTGCTGTCATGGACAGTAATCATTATAGGCCACTGAGCCCAGCTAGCACACCTAGCAATGACTTATTTAGCCGTAACACCACAAATGCTTTGTCCAGTCACAACACTGCCACCAAACAGACATTTCAAGCAGATGTGAACTTAAATCCTGCATTTCTCAAGCACTGCCCAGCGTCTTATCCACAGGCACTAAATGGAATGTTTAGTCGTAATATGCATGCATCACCCAATCTCAGTGAACCCTTTATTCAAAAATCTTCAGAAGTGTCAGCTTTTGATTCCAGCCATAGTGTGTCAGGCTACAATCCTGTAGTTTTGTCTCCTCTTGCACCTAATGTGACTTCAAATTTAGGCTCAGTCCATGTATTGCCCTCAGTTCCTAGTCATTATAATTCTTCTGCTACTAATGGATTACAGGCCGGAGCAACAGTTAATATGATGTCAATATGTGATATTTCCAAAAAATCAGGTAAACAAAAAAAATTAAATTGTTATACATTATTATATTAGATTTAGTTGCAATATTTCACAATAAATATTTTTAGAAGCATAGAAATCTGAAGTTCTTTTTCCTTCAAATGTACACAGATCACTAGTTAGCTTTATCTGTTGTGTTATTATGACCCATGTGTGTGGACACTTAATATGCAATTTGTCCCTTAGCCTCTATATTAAAACTGATGTGTGATTTGGTAATTTAAAAAAAAGTTGTTTGTTTTTTTAAACTGAAGATAAAAAAAAAGAATTCCTTCTCTATATTAAGTATTGATTTGCCTTGTGGCATTCCTTTGGTAAATATGTGCAACACATGCTCTTCATTCCTGCCAGTTAGAAGCCATCCATTGTAATTCAACATACAAAATGTAACAGGTCCTTCATTCATTTTCATCACTTTTTTCATCAAATGAATAAACATGGCAAGCAACATATAAAGAAAGGTGCACATAATCATAGATCCAAAGAACACTACTGACTTGAAAGGTTCTTTTTTTTGGGGGACCTGGATGGTCAAATTAGATGTTAGACTGCTACCTGATTGATGCCAGAGTATGAGTCTGGTTTGAAGATCAGTGGTTTAAGTCCACCCAGGAGCTTATCTATGTCTCAACTTCTTCTTTCAATAACATTTGTACCATACTACTGCTATTATATGTTACACATCATGTTTATTCATCAATTGTTACAGAATTAACGGCTCAAACTTCATTTCTGTATTATTAAAACCTCAATTAAAAATGTGTATTATATTCTTATGCCAGATATTTTCTTTTCTTCATTTCCTATATATTTTTAACTTTTGACTCCAGAGAGTTTGTTGAAATCCTGCTTCACTGGACAGATTCATAAAAGTGAGCAGTATGATATATCTGGTGGACAAAAACTTGCTTTGTCAGGCACACCATCACAACCATTACCTACTGGTTCATTTCCTAATCATTCACACTTGACCGAAGACTCTAGTCATATAGTAAGATTCAAATTATTTTCCTCTCCAGAATTATTTTATTATCAAAGCAAAATATTTAAAGCAAGAGTGATATTGAATGTTCATAAATAAATAAGCGAGTCATCATCTATTTTTCTTTGTATTATCAGGCACTCAACAAAAGTATTACTCAGAGCTATGCCAGCCTTGTACCTTGGACCAGTAAACTTACTGCTCCTGGCTATGAACCACTTCCAATGCCTGCTTTTGATGCTATGCCAATTACTTTAGAAAACTCTGAGAAAGGATCTGCTTTGTCTTTGTCACCCACAACCCAGTCCACAACGTCACGCAATCTACGAAGTCTACCTTTATACAGCCGTCTTCGGACAGGTGTAGCTTGTGATGAAACAAACATTTTGACTAAATTGAAAAATGGGGCTGTTCGAAGCTCATCTCAGTTTCAGAGGCTCAACTGTAAAACTCTCCTAAATAAGGAGCATCGTTTCAAAAAGACAGCAGATGCACTTCAAAAGTCTGGACTTTGGGAAGTAGCTATGAAGACAGGTAACCTTATCAAACGCAATCAGGAACTTCAGAGAGAACTAGAGCTGTTCAGAGCAGATGCCTTGGCATTCCTTAAATCTGTGATTAAGAATCCACAAAATAGGGATTTCCTAAAGCAGGTATTGAACAATGCTTTATCAACAAATTCCAACTCTCGTGGCAGCCCATCTGTTATGTCTGTTGTAGTTTCTGCTGCTGCGGCAGCTGCAGCTTCTGGCAGACTGGACTCTTGTGGCTCACTAAACAGATGTGTGCCAGAAACTATGAATATTGTAGACAATCATATGAATAGTGCAATAAACAACCATTTGTCTGACTGTAATACAGTAGTTGCAATGGACATGAAATAACTCACACAAAAGTAATTTCATCTTTATAATTTATATTTTTTAAATTGTGATAATGTTGTTAAAATGTGTACAAATGTTGATAAACTAGTACAATTGTTGATAAAATATGTACAAATGTTGATAAAATATGTACGATTGTATACAATGAAAAGGGCATCTTCATTTTTATTTTTCAGTTTGTTGTTTAAAAGTTCCATTTTTCTTTGTGATAACTTATTGCCTTCTTTACTTCATTGTTCTGTGATTAAGAGTGCTCTGATAGCTGTGTGACTTTTGGTTGAGACCTGATAGCTCAAGTCTGCATTTATTGTCTTGAAACATTGTTTTTTATTAATGACTCATTGTAACATCGGTCAACTACAAGCAAGTTTTATTATTTTTTTTACTTAACATCATTGTGATGACTAAACTTATGGCCAATCTGCTCACTAATTCTTTGGCTATTGACAAATAACTATAATTCTTGTTTACAAATTAATGCTGAGTCTAAAATTCAAACTTTTACTATGATTGCTTAAATTTAAGTTTGTTATAGAAAAGTCTGTGGTGCGAAAATGAAATAATTGTAACTCAACGGTTTATTCAAATTTTAAACAATTTGAAAGTTTTGTAGATGGTTAAAAAATTCCTGTGGAAAAAATTGTTTTCTTAAACTAAAATGATTATAGCACCAAGGAAGTAAAGTTTTACCAGTTTGATGTGTCCAATATAATATAATCAGCCTAAGATCTTATGCTCTTTGTAAAGCCATTAGGATATCACTATTTTAAATATTGACTATTTTTACATTCTACATATGATGTTTGAATCGTTGACAGTTGCATTGGTTAACATATAGTGAGTAAATTATTTATTTACAGTATATATACGGTCCTTTGTTAATACTGTATAGTTTATGTAAATATGTTTATATCACTCTATAAGTATCTGTAGTATAAAACGCATTATGCCGAACGGCCCAGTTTCTTGCCAGAGCACGATGGGAGGATTAGTCCTTCCTGCTCTGATTTTTCAACAGGAGTTTATCGCAGCTAGTATAAAACTTCTAAATGAAAGATAGTGACTTGATCTTTAAAGTCATCTTAAACAAGTTTTTTTTTCATTACTGGTAGCACATTTCTTTGTTGAGTCTTTTGTTGCCATGACTACTTAACTACTTTACAGCTATGCTGTGTTTTAAGTTCTGACTGCAAAACAATTTCACAACTATGGTGCTCTTTCAACTAAATGTTGCCATGACTACTAAAACATTTCACAGCTCTGGGGTTCTGCCATGACAATTTATACTTATCTTCTTGAAGTTTTTTTTTCATCTTATTACTGCAATAATAGCCTACAAAAAGAAATTTCAATGTTATAATTACATTATTTTATTGCTATGACTTTGCTGTGATGTTAGAACTTTTGTATACATTTATTTCCATTTAACTTGACAGCATAAAGTTTGTTTTGATTCTTTCACCTTGGTACTTTTGATACTATTTTTTCAGTCCAATTAATATGTAATGGAGGTGCTGTGGCTGAGTGGTAAAGTGCTTCGTTTCCAAAACAGGGGTTCCAGGTTCGAATCCAGGATAAGACTGGGATTTTGAATTTCAGGATCTTAAGGGTGCCTCTGAGTCCACCCAGCCTCATGACGCCCTCGTTAACTGTGGGCCATAGAAACAGATAACCTTTACATCATCTGCCCTATAGATCACAAGGTGTGAAAGGAGAAGTTAACTTTTACTTACCTAAAATGTGAGGACTGAATAGGAAACTCACATTGTCAATTTTGTACTTATAATGACACATTGTTCACATGCAGTGTCATTAGACCAGTACGGTATTTAATTTAAACTCACCCATTAAATTTGAATCAAAAACATGAAATAGAATGATGAAAATGATTTATTTAATGCACAATAGACAGAAGCAACAACAATATCATAAAAAAAATGTTCAGTCACACAATACATCACAGACCGTTGTACTGGGTATTTAAGTAAGATCACTGTTGCCAACTACATTTTTTTATTGATTCGATAGGCTACTAGTAATAAGCTTAGAAATGTGATTGTGCAGTGATGGCTTCCTGGTCTTGAATAATGCGCTTGACTGGCGTCACAAAGGGCCCATGTTCAAACTCTGTCCTCCGCGAGTGGTCCTGAAGAAGGTTTAGGCTCGGAGAATACTAATCATCTTTATTATCCATAATGAAATTTGTGAATAAAACAAAACATGATAAAAATGTTTATATAAGATAGTTGAATTGTATTTAATGATTTGATTGCCAGGGAAACAAAGGAGTTTTTGCCTGTTTTTATAATGTTTCAAAATCCTAACCCAGAGATTTTTATTTTTAATAATCTTCAATTCTAAAAGAGCACCCGAAACACGCTTTAAAATAGTATTACATGCTTTTCAAAATACATAGTGGTGTTCTCTACAACGGATATACCAATGACTCAATTTAGAATATCCCCTCACTGGCTCATAGAGGAGTCAAAGACGCGGTAGCTTTTTTGTTTCTAGGCTCAAAAAATATTTAAAGAGGCAGAAGAGGGGGGGATGGTTTAAGAGCCTTTCTCCTCCGTCCAGCCTCGCCCCCTATTTAGATTTATATGTAGAGATAAATACTGTGGGCATGTCAGGAGCGAAGTCACCTCAGAATGGAAATCGTAAATATTTAGCAAAACATTGGACTTGTAAACTATGCAGCGAAGCATGATGGGAAACTTTAACGTAAGCAGTTTACATTCTTGTCTGCCACAACCACCCAATGGAGTTTCTCATATCTACAGTTTAGATTTCTACAAAGATAGTTAAGATTGTATTAAGCACAAAGCTAGCCGCTGTTGAAGTTTTAAAAATCACATCACGTGTCTGCCTTTTTTTTTATCATATGTAAAAGGGGGGGGGGTACAACTTATTACAACTAGACACATTTGCAGAGCCTAACCGAATTATACAAAAAGGCTTATTAAGTGGTCAATTCAAGCTCTTTTCCACCTTTTTTTAAAAACTTTCATTCTACAACAAAAGGACGTTAATAATATCATAAAACAATCCATCGGCGCGATATTTCCATTATTGTAGCCTACATCATGAAGTACAAATGGACAGGATATAAAGTGAACGATTTTTGTAGTTCGTAGATTTTCTTCACCCCCCCTTTCCTTACTGGCCCACACAGCTGCATGAGTGAATATTACCTTCTAACCAATTTATCCAACCGATACCCCTGTACCTGTATATTTCTTCTCTCTCTCCCCATCTTTTCTTTTTCTTATTCTTCCTTATGTTATGACGGAGAAAAGAGAATATATTCAAATAAAAATTATTTTGATTTTTTCCATCATTCTCTCATGAAGTTGTCAGAGAAAGCGTAGTAGCCTACTCCAAACTGAGTTCTTTTGTACAATCACAGACTGTCTATTACATCTTCCCCTCCAAGGAAATGATATGCATCACCGCTTGGCCTCGGCCTTCTCTATCATTAACTCATCGTAACCCGTTTCTGGATCTTCAGGCCGGGAGAATTGAACACCTTCCACATTGCCTATGATCACTTCCGCAGTAGTGTAGACCACAAGGTTCCCCATGACGTGTCCGCCTATGACATCGCCGTGCTCGTCGCTAAGACTGATGTGGAGGTGGCCCCCGTCTCCTCCGGATAGGGTGCCAACGAGAGAGACAATCTCATAATGGCCTTCTAAGTGACGAATCTTAAAAAAAAAAAAAAAAAAAAAATGTGAGGAGCAAACGTGTTGAGATAAAGATATTCAAGTTGACACTACCGGTACCTATAAAGAATAAGAATTTGTTTTTCAACACAAAACATTATTTCTCACACATTTGTGAAAAACTTTATTTGGGTCTAGATCCATATCTCTAGCCCAAAGCAAAAAAAAAAATGGGTTGACTGTAAAGCATACTACTATATTTTATTGCATAATAGACAATTTTAGGTCCGCTACCAAAAATATTTGGGCCTCTCTGCTTCCCCATCACAGATGCACCGTGTACACGATCCATACAAATAAAAAAGCGTGAAGAGGTCCCGGACTAAAGTCCTGTGTCTTTCAGCCTGGCGACTACCCTGAATGCACATTTTTCGGAGTGTAAATAGAACTACATTGAGATAAAAGATGTAACTAATTTGAGTAAAAATAATTGTTTCCTAGCTTAATTGCCAAGACTACATAGAATAAGATTTGTATGATTATTTAATGACTGGCTGGAGTTAAAAGAAATGAACATAAACTTGCTTTTATTCCATATGGAGTAGAGCAATTTTAAAAAAAACTTAAATACTCCAGACTGGTTACAATTCAAAGATATCTTTAAAAACTACAATGCACAATCATTTTCTTTTTATTCTGGGGATGCTGGCCCACGTGACTACTTCTGACAGGCTACGTTTTAAATAGGTTTATTTCTTGTAGAAATTCCTTCTCTCTCTCTCTCTCTCTCTCTCTCTCTCTCTCTCTCTCCTATAATAGATGTTTAACGCGCATTCTAAAAATAAGGTGGCAGGACATTCATACTATTAACAGTACTAAACGGCTTGGCTGGCTGAACGCCACAGGGCATATTGTAATGTGATCTAATGAAGGAAAGAGAGCTGCAGGTCGTCCACTCTCAATGTAGGCCTGCACTAATGTTATTAAGCATGTCATGCAGCAGTTCAAAAAATGTCATCAAGAGTTTGGAGAAAGACAATCACATAATATGCTCATATATAGGGCAAGCATAAAGGAGATGGGTGACAGATGGTGGACACAGCAGGAGCAGTATAAAGGTTGAAAACACTGCAGCCTCTATTCTGATTTTAAATACCCAACTTGTGATCGTGGATGTGTATCAAGTCTTGGCCTCACATGAGAAACTGCAAGTGGACACTATGTATAGAGATCAGAGGCGTAAAATGGCAACAGTAGTTGTAGTCTCGCTAAATATTTTTTTTTTTCAGATGCACAAAATTTAAGCTTCCCTTCAGAGATGCAGAAGTCTAGGATGCAGAGGATGTTATATTCATCTGTTTCTAGATCTGTGCTCAAGAATAACCGCTTAAATGTTAAATGATCAATAACCATACCTAGTCAGACCACATGTTTTTTGCATGGTTTTAATGAATGCACATTTCCACTAAATCGCTTCTCGCATGGCATGGTTTTAATGAACGCACATTTTCATTTACTTGTCATTTTAATGTGTTCTAAAAAACCAGGAAAGTGGCAGTTTAAGATAATGTCTAACTGACAGCTTATTGGCTACAAATATTTATATAAGCTATATGAAAATTTTTAAAAAATCTGTTGCTGGTAAAGCTATAAAAAAATTGTAAGAAATTAAAAAAAATATATCAGCATTAAATTAAATATTTAAAAATAATAATTGTAAAGGCTTTTCATTACGCAATATGATTCTGGTTAAGAGTTCTAATTTGGAAAATGAAAAAAAAACAAACAACGTACATAATTATTTTTACGAAATTCTTAGTCACTGGACTAGAAAAAAACGGATGTGGTAAAATAAGTGGTATTGAAAATTGTCTAGATTCTAGATATAAAAGTAGGTCATTGATTTCTCAGCATGAAAGATATACCCACCACCTCGGCATTAGCCATCCTTAGGTCGGCGCTAACAACACTTCCGACACAGCTCATGATAAAAGCAGCATTCAGACTGTTGGCTCTGACGTAATGAAGCAATGTCGAATAGAGTTCATCGCCAGGATGCAATCGTAGCGGGTGGCACTGTAAAGGACCGGAAGCGACATTGGCGTGTCTCTGAAAAGCAAAGAAATTAAGAGATACTAACATATTTTAAATAGATTTTTAAAAATATAATATTAGTTAATTACAGTAATTTGCTCAATATGTTTATCTATCCATTATTTATTCTTTAGTTATGCAGGTGATCATCTAGTAGGATCAGAGTTAAGAGAAGAGTGTCGTTAGCTCTCTCCCCTTGCGGAATTTAACGCACTTAAAGTCATGTTCCGCGATCATCACAATTCTTTTCTGAATTTTTTTTTTTTTTTTTTTTTTTAGGAAACCTCAGCATTTGTGCTTATCACTAAGCTTTTAAAAAAAATATGCTTTATTTTGGGAACTTGAACACAATACCTTTGGCTCTAGAAGCCAACATTCAACATAAATGCCACACGGCGCTGTCTTTTTCAACATTCTTTTGTTAGAAGACACTATGCTAAAAAAATGTAG
>JASAOG010000384.1:52500-119236 GCA_030265305.1 Biomphalaria pfeifferi
ATCTCCTATAGGCCTACACACACAAAAGTGCATGTATACATAACACAATTTTTTCCTGATCAGAAAATAAATATATGCAGTTAAAACTTACTTCCCACAACCCAATCTTTGGACTCTCCCATAAAACTTAAGACCTAACCATGTAACCTAAACATGTCAGAGAAAACGGGTATTCTCATCTTTGTTGACCCGTTCAAATATAACCACAATCAAACAAACAGAAAAACGGACTGTAGCAAAAGCAACTAGTATATTTTACAAATAAGATTTTTGTTTCGATGTATTAATTCCAATCGATCTCTGTAGAGGATACGAAAACGAAGCACTAATTCACCTACACATGTATATTTGCAATTTATTGAATAGTAAACAGATCAGTTACAGAACTACAGATGCAGTGTCTCTAGAAAGAAAAAGAGGATCAGGGTTTCGAAAAGATTTATGTGAATTAATGTGAAACACTTATAGTCTAGAACTCCCAGATCTACGGAACACCACAGGCCTATACTTTTTAGTTCACATTGTTTCAGTCCGAAGGTTTGGAACTCACTCTCCATTGATCTCAGACAGACAACATGCTACACCACTTCTAAGAAGAACATTAAGACCTATCTATTTAAAACTTTTTTAGATTAACTGTTATTTTAGTTGTCGTGTTTGTGTTTGTAATGTTGTCACAGCGCCTTGAGCCTACATTTTGTTTGTTAACAGCGCTTTATAAATACAATTATTATTATTATTATTAATATAATGGCTGATACTAGAGATGTAATGGTACCAGTGGCGTAGCTAGGGTGCGGGAAGGAGAGGAGAGAATTTGAAAATCTCCCTGGCCACCACTTGAGTGTTTTTACATTAAAAATTTAATATTTCGCCGAATGCAGGGGCCCCCAAGGAGGCCAAGCCCGCTCCGGGCCCCATAACGATGGAAAATTCCTAGCCACGCCCCTGAATGGTACCCACGTCTTCTACAGTTAGCTAAAAAAAAAAAAAGGGCTTGTATTAAATCACAAAAAGTTTCCTAACTGTAGGCCTACATTTCATATACATCTAGATTAGCCTACACATTGACAAGGTATGTCGTTACCTTAGCGTTAAAATATAATCTACTAGACTGAAGTTGAGTTGTAAAACAAAATAATGTCGATAGATCTTTAAAAGTATGTTATTATTATGTGGTAGTGCTTGGGTTAACAATAAGGAATTTTAGAAGCTTTAAGAACAGCAAACTTACGCGGCTGTCGGCCTCACACATAATGATAAATCTGAATCTAGATCTACTAGATGTGTGGCGTCTGCTCCAGTGTAAAGGACCTGTTTGTAACACTGACCCTGTCTTGTCACAATGGTTTGTCTTTGAGTGTGTGTGTGCGTGTGAGAAGTGTGTGTGTGACTATGTGTACCTGCGAACATTGCAGAGATAATTGCACGCTTTATAAATCGACTCTCCGTGTGTATGTACCTCTGTGTTAAGTATGCACACTTATATCCTTATGTAAATGTGTTGGCGGGTTATAGGCATACAGGCTAGCATGTGTACATGGGAGTGACATGATAACTGCTAGATATTTTTCTGATTTAGGACTAAACTTTAAACATTTTTTTTTTGCAAGAGACTGAGAGAGGGGCGGGTGTTGAGGTCATTTATTGCATGCATTGTCTAATTCTTGTAGACTATACAGAATATTTCAATGTTGAAAAAAATCATGCTTGTCCTGCTAAAAAAAGTAAGCAATTGAAAATTTCTGTTTTGGTACCCTGATTTTTTTTTTTTTCGTAAAATATATATAGTGACACATTTAGTAAACGTAAACACGTTAAATAAAAATAATACTTTAAAAAAAAAACCTGCTTATATAGACTGAATATTCATCAATTATTTCTAAATCATGTAATTAATTTTTAATGACTGAAAATTTAACCAAATACACGCAATAAAATATCATATAGGCTTTTTTGTCTAGAAAAGGGATAACTACTTCTTTACCAGTCGACCTTAACTTTTTTGGGTGTGATTAGAGAGCACTGTAAGACTTTGTCTAATAATGTCAATAATAATAATAATAATAATAATAAACCATAAAACAAATTAAAAGAGGACTTTCTTGGCAAAAACAAGCAAAGAGTAAATAAAATTCTCAACACAAAACTGTCTGGCAGTAATCTCATCACGGCAATAAATAACTGGGCCGTCCTAGTGCTCCTCTACATGTTCTGTGTCATCAAATGGACAGATACCGACCTACTTGACATTGACAGACTCACGAGGAAACTATTAACCAAATTCCGATGTTTACACCCCAAGTCCTCCACCATAAGGCTATACCTGCCCCGGAAGGATGGAGGCCGTGGATTGCAGAACATCTTCAAACTGTGTAAGACGCAAGTTTCCAAAATACGATCAAAACTGCACGCCTCCAGCAATGAACTAGTTTCCTTCCTACGCAAATATGACTATGATGCAACCCCTCTGAACCTAAAAAATGTTGATGTTAATGTCGGTTCGGACGACGTCGGGCATGAGATTCGCCAATGGGAAGAAAAAACACTCCACGGAAAATTCCCGGCTTTATTACATCGGGACAACATTGACAAGGCTGCTTCCTTAGTATGGCTAAAAGCAGGTCATCTTTACCCTGAAACTGAAGGCTTTGTCACAGCAGTACAGGACAGAGTAATTAGAACAAAAAATTACGAGAAACATAATTCTAAAACTCAATATTGTTGACAAATGCCGAAAATGTGGAAATGTGGGTGAGTCAATTGAACACATAATGGCGGGATGTTCAGCCCTATCGGAATCTGCCTACCTAGGTCGCCATAACCAAGTTGCAAAGCTAATACACCAGCACTTGGCTTTGACACACAATTTGATCGGTAAGGATACTCCTCCATATTATAGATACTCACCACAAGAGGTTCTCGAGTCTACGGATCATCTACTGTACTGGGATAGGCCTATTTTGACTGACAAAACGGTAGATTTTAATCGCCCTGATTTGCTGCTCATCGATAAAAAAGAAAAAGCCGCTACCATTATGGATTTCGCCGTACCACTATCTCATAATTTTAAAAAAAAACTGAGCTGGAAAAACAACGAAAATATGGGAACCTTGGCTTGGAGATTAAGCGTTTATGTAAATTATCTATGACCTCACAGATACATTCAAGGCCCTTGGCATTCCTAGGAACATTCTCGTTGCCTGTCAGAGGGCGGTACTTCTGCAGACCTGCCACATCTCCAGAAAATTCCTCGGTAAAAACTGATAAAGGGACTACGATGAATTTTGTTTCCCTTGTTAACGAAACTCGACCCTGGCAGTGCCAGAGAATATTCGTTCTTTTATAATAATAATGATAAATGATGCAACCCCTCTGAACCTAAACAATGTTGATGTTAATGTCGGTTTGGACGACGTCGGGCATGAGATTAGCCAACGGGAAAAAAAAACACTCCACGGAAAATTCCCGCTTTATTACATGGGGACAACATTGACAAGGCTGCTTCCTTAGCATGGCTAAAAGCAGGTCATCTCTACCCTGAAACTGAAGGCTTTGTCACAGCAATACAGGACAGAGTAATTAGAACAAAAAATTACGAGAAACATATCCTAAAACTCAATATTGTTGACAAATGCCAAAAATGTGGAAATGTCGGTGAGTCAATTGAACACATAATGGCGGGATGTTCAGCCCTATCGGGATCTGCCTACCTAGGTCGCCATAACCAAGTTGCAAAGCTAATACACCAGCACTTGGCTTTGACACACAATTTGATCAGTTAGGATACTCCTCCATATTACAAATACCTACCACAAGAGGTTCTCGAGTCTACGGATCATCTTCTGTACTGAGATAGGCCTATTTTGACTGACGAAACGATAGATTTTAATCGCCCTGATTTGCTGCTCATCAATGAAAAAGAAAAGGCCGCTACCATTATGGACATCGCCGTACCACTATCCCATAATTTAAAAAAAAACTAAGCTGGAAAAACAACGAAAATATGGGAACCTTGGCTTGGAGATTAAGCGTTTATGTAAATTATCTAAAATAACAATATACCCCATTGCATGGGGGGGGGGGGGGGGGGAATCGGAACTTAGTGACTGATTTTTCGCTTTCATTTTGTTTATTTTAGGTGAGATTTTAATACTAAGCTATCACTTGCCCTAGCACAGCAAAGGAGGTTTTGAGTTTAAACCCCCCTACCAGGGGGGTTCAAGTTTAAAACCCCCTACCAGGGGAGTTTGAGTTTATAAACCCCTACCAGGGGGGTTCGAGTTTAAAAACCCCCTACCAGGGGTTTTCGCAGTTAAATTCCCCTCTTCTATAACACAAAACAAAAAAAAATGAAAACGACAATCCCCCAAATTTCAAGAGCACAGTTAAGGAAGATTTTGATTTTTAATCCCCCTCCAAATTTACGATAAACCCCTCTCTTCAATATAAAAAAAGAAAATTACACACTCAAAATTCTATGAGAGTTTTGAGTTAACCCCCACCCCCTCTTCAGTTGGGTTTGAAGCTAAAAAAATACCTCTTCAATCCCGGTATTAAAAAACGCAAATTACGCAAAAATGTTATGAGCGTAGCTAAATGGGTTTTGACTCAGTTTTGAATTTAACCCCCCCCCCCCCCCCTCAGCGGGGTTCGAAGGTAAAAAATACCTCTTTAATATTCAAATTATAAAAAAATATAAAAAAATTAAAATTACACACTCAGAAATCTATGAGCGTAGCCAAAGGGTGTTTTGAGTTTAAACCCCCCGCAAGCGTGGTTTGAAGCTAAAAAATACATCTTCAATGTAAGAAAAAAGCAAATTACGCACTCAAAAAGCTATGAAATTGCTAAAAGGAGTTTTGAGTTTAAACCCACCTTCAGAGTGGTTTGATGCTAAAAAATACCTCTTCAATATAAAAAATGCAAATTACACACTAGCGTGCCCAAGATAATTGGGTGTTTTGAGTTTAAATCTCTCTCCTACAGATGGCTTTTTAAAAAGTTTAATACCCCTCCAGATAGTTTTGAGTTTGAAATTCCCCTACACAGGTGGAAAACTTCTATCTTCAATATTCTTCTAAAGCAAACTACAGCTACTAAATTCTATGTCCGTAGCTAAATGGGGTTTGAATTTTAAGAAAATACATAACTCCAGAGATTTTTTAGTTTAAAACCCCCAACAGATGATTTTGACGATAAAACTTCTCATTTCGATACAAAATCTAAAGCAAACTACAGTCACTTAATTCCAAGAGCGTATTCAAGAGAGGTTACACATAACAGTGGCGGGGCTCAATTAATAAAGTGTAGTGAATAGTCATCCACTGAAATTGAAAAGCACTAAATGTGGCTCAACAAAGATGGCTAAGACAGATTATAGGAGTCCGTTATAGAGATCGGGTCTAAATCAAGGAAATCCTATGCCGAACTGGGAGTCGACCCCTTAGTAAGATTGTGACAGAGCGTTGCATGAGGTTTGCGGGACATGTTCTCCGACAAAATGAATTAGGCATAAGAAGCGTTGCGATGACATCCTAGTACAACTTAGCGCCAAACATTCATGGAGATCCTCAGAGCAGGTGGGAAGAGGCTTCAGACATTACCAGTGACAGAATTTGTGTGGGAACAGCTTGACTGCAAATGCGCCGAACGGCGTGGGAAGGTCTAAGCCAGTAAGTTTATTGAAATAAAACTTTTTAATAGCAGGAAAATGAACTGTAAATACCTCAGAATATGCATTTTGTTGGCTTTCAATATCAGAAATAGTGCTTGGCGGCGGGGCTCCGCCCGCTCTGGGGGAGCTCCTAGCTCTCCCTCAGACCCCCTTGCTGGCAATGGCGGGGGATCTACAATTTTCCCACTAACAATAAGCGTCTTCCGAAAGAATGATGGGTCAGATTATGTACACACACACACACACATACATAAATAAAATTGTTTTTTTCGCGGGAAATCCCCCCCAAACCCCCCCTCCCCCCGAAAAAAAATCCTGGCTACGCCCATGCCCCATTGTCATATCAACCGAGGAGTTAATAACAAGTGACTTCACATTGGCATTCCTAGGAACATTCTCGTTGCCTGTCAGAGGGCGGTACTTCTGCAGACCTGCCACATCGCCAGAAAAATTCCTTGGTGGAAACTGATAAAAGGACTACGATGAATTATGTTTCCCTTTAACGAAACTCGACCCTGGCTTCGCCAGAGAATAAATACTCGCTCTTTTATAATAATAATAATCACAGACACCTTCAAGGCCCTTTACATTCCTAGGAACATCCTCGTTGCCTCTCAGAGGGCGGTACAGCTGCAGACTTGACACATCACCAGAAAATTCCTCAGTGGAAACTGTTAAAGGGACTACGATGAATTTTGTTTCTCTTTTCGAAACTCGACCCTGGCAGCGCCAGAGAATGACTACTCGTTCGTTTCTAACATAATAATAATAGGCTTGGAGATTAAGTGTTTATGGAAGTTATCGAAAATAACAATATACTGTAGCACTACCCCATTGTTATATCAACCAAGGGGATCATAACAACTGACCTCACAGATACCTTCAAGGCCTTCAACATTCCTAGGAACATCCTCGTTGCCTGTCAGAGGGCGGTACTGCATCACCAGAAAATTCCTTAGTGGATATTGATAAAGGGACTACAATGAATTTTGTTTCTCTTTAACAAGTGATGCCCAAAATACGGCCCGCGGGTCAGATCCGGCCCGCGACGTGGTTAAATCCGGCCCGCCGAAACGTCGACACAAACTGGAGAAAATCCCCTAAAAAAAAGGTTGAAAAATGTATCTTTATCTACTTAGGACTCTCATATTTTCTCTGATGTATTGATACCATGACCTTTATGAACAGAGACTCAGAATGTAGAATATCCAGGAGAAGTGGGCGGATCTTTACTTGTTTGCGAACATGATAATAAGCCTACATCTTTGTTTTATAACGAAAGTGTGGCTGTTTAAAAAACATATATATCGGCATTATAAAATAATTATAGCGGCATTATAAAATAAATAAAAGATTGATTAACTACAACTAGAGATTTGAGGATCGATGTGAAATTGTAAATATTAACCAAATAGAGACCTACACTGTTGCTAACATTTAAAGTAGACAAATGAAGTTATTTTCTGACGCGTAAAAAATGTAATCGTCCAATATCAAATGAATGTAGCACTACATCAAAAAAGTTCTGGTAAAATAGTTTCAGAACAATTTCATTTAGTTTTTGTAACTTTTCGGTCATGTGGCCCGCGAGACGAGTGTTGGAAATTAAAATGGCCCGCATGTCAAATTAGGTTGGGCATCACTGTCTTTAACGAAACTCAACCCTGGCAGCGCCAGAGAATAAATACTCGTTCGTTTCTAGCATAATGATAATAGTAATAATAATGTTTATTATCCATAATGAAATTTGTCTTACAATTTGTGCATTACAAGTCAGTGTATATATTTTGTCATCTTATTGGTAATTTTGGTTGATCTTTAGTTTGAATGGAGCTTGTTTAGCCCAACTTTATGATCGATGCGCTATGTTCCAATCGGATTTATGGGAGGGCAGGCGGGCCACAGCCCAGGGGCCTCCACAATAGATATTAAAAACATAGCCGAATTTTGTGTCAAAAACTTTTTTTTTTTGGTAATATTCGCCTTTGTTTATTTATTTTTTTTGTTCACTGACAATACTTTAAATCTTAAGGTTGGCAACAATGTGCTGGTTAAGAAGTGTCGCCTATAGCGAGCTCGTAATACATAAAAACAGCAATAGATCGATTTACTGCATTGTGTCAAACTAGGGCCTTACCCTCCACAAACTAGGGCCGTACCCTCCACAAACTAGGGCCTTACCCTCCACAAACTAGGGCCGTACCCTCCACAAGCTAGGGCCTTACCCTCCACAAACTAGGGCCTTACCCTCCACAAGCTAGGGCCTTACCCTCCACAAACTAGGGCCTTACCCTCCACAAACTAGGGCCGTACCCTCCACAAACTAGGGCCTTACCCTCCACAAACTAGGGCCTTACCCTCCACAAACTAGGGCCTTACCCTCCACAAACTAGGGCCTTACCCTCCACAAACTAGGGCCTTACCCTCCACAAACTAGGGCCTTACCCTCCACAAACTAGGGCCTTACCCTCCACAAACTCAAAAATATACTTTAAAAAAAAAACAGCTAAAATATGCATATTAATTTTATTTATGGAAGGAAAATGAGATATAAGTACTCCATTTTTTTTCTTACAAAATACGACATGTTTTTAGATATACGTATTATTATTAATAAGTGGAATTTAATTAAAGCTTTCGAAAAAGTTTAGGGGGCCTTCACAAAAATCCTGCCCTGGGGCCTCCAGATACTTAAATACGGCACTGGGTCCAATCACCAATGCGGACCATTTGGGAGGGGGTGGGGGTGGGTTAGCTGGAAGACAGTTTCTGTGCTGCCTTTTCATAAGCAATTAACAAAAAAAAAAAAAAAAAACAAGTTGCTCAAGTCACACACGGGACTGTTTACGTTTGGTGCCTTGGAGATCGCATATGTAACAAAGTATACGTAACAAAAGCACAAATGAATTAATGTCACGCCACGACTACATTAAGCAGCAAGATCGCCCTCGATATTTGATCCTCATCTAACCAAGTCTTGCGTCACTAAGTCAAGAGGATTACTGTATACGTCACACTCTCACATCTCACCATATTTATTAGTTTCAAAGCCCTTTCAATTGTTTCTTCAGCTACTCGTGATATAGTACTGGGACCTACATGGATAACAGGACCGGCCTTAGGCATAGGCAAACTAGGCAGTCGCCTAGGGCCTCCGATTGGGGGGGGGGGGGGGGTGGGGAGCTCGCACAGGACTCAAATCAATTATTTTTTAAGAGATAAAAATTGTGAAAAATGGATCAAAACTCAAACATAACGGAACTGTATGTCTAGAAGCGTAGCTCCAAGTCTCTACTATGATTCAATGTTTATTCGCGGATGTTTAGATCTACTTGTTAGACTACAGATGTTAAAAGACCTTTTTGTTTCTTTCTTTTGAAACGTTGTTTCTAGCCTGGTGATTATAAATCATCTATGAAACACATTAGTGTTAGGTAAATTTAAATGATACAAAGCTTCCGATATTAGCATTTGTTGTTATTGTTGTTTGTTTAATTTGTGTGTTCTAACGCTTCCTTCACTCCATAATGGGGATATGCTGGCAAGACTACATTACAAATAACTATGTTCTGCTGGAGGCTGGTGTGGACAGTTCAGAAGCAATATCTACCACTCGACAGTTGCGTTGTAAAGTAAAGTAAAGTTCCCCTTTCAGACCTTGTTGTCTATAGGGCAGATGATGTTATGGTCATCTGTTTCTGTGGCCCACGGTTAACGAGGGTGTCATGTAGCCAGCGCAACGACCAACCGCCTTTACTTTTCCCCAACTAATGTCAGGTACCCTCTAGAGCTGGGTTGACTCACATGCGACCAAAGATCCCGAAATTGAAAATCCCAGTCTTCATCAGGATTTCAACACGGGACCCCGGTTCGGAAGCCAGCGCTTTACCGCTCACCGCGCCTCTGACAGTTGGGTTGGGTCGGAACTTATCCCGCATGGGAGACGACCGCATGCCAAAGGCGTAGCAGAGGTGCTCACCGAAAGCGATATAAAAATCAACTCAGGTGTCATTTCGCCCCCTACTGGCTTAGAGGAAAGTAGCTGGCAGCAGATGGCTTTTGAATGAGACGTTTGGCTGCGGGACACACATTTGAGACCCAAAGAAAAGCCCTTATTGAAGACAGGTGCAGTAGACGAAGGCGGACAACAGCTTTGTCTGCATAAGATGCGGGAAAATATGCAGGTCGCAACTGGGTTTGAGTGGTCATATGAAATACTACACTCATCGAAATCAAAGACATTAACTTTTTTTTTGTTTAATCTTTAATGCCTTCCAAGTTCCAACCACATCAGAACTAGTGTATGAATTTGTAGGTTCTAAGGGATTATGGTAACTTTTCGTTTCAGTTGGTCCCATATATTCCTCACTAATTATCACGTCGTCTGGAATGAAATATTGGCAACGCGTAGAACGTGCTATGGCAAACATGCCAGGAAACTAATTTTAGATCCAATGATACAAGAGTGAATGATTAGAGCTCAAAATAACTCCTACCGGTCACATGATCATAATCCATAATCTTGACAAACTATCTCGCTAAATCTGTTGGAAGAAAAAAAAAGGGGGGGGGGAGCACATCAATACTCACTACAGAGAATTTCTGTGAATCAATTGCACAATCCCCGTTGCACGTAGCGTGCCAACTTAAAATAGACTTAATTGTTATCACGGCGCCATTCAGTGGACAAAGAACGATAACTCATAGAACCTTATCGAGGTGTGATATCTAAAATTAGACTCGGATGATCCGAAATGACAAAGAATGAGTCAAAGACACTCCGGAAGTGGGTGTCTGTAGCTCAGTGTGAAAGTAAATGACGTTTTCCAAGTACACTGTATGTTGTATGCATTGTTTGATGTAAACATTCTCTAACAGCATTCTTCTTATTCAGGACATAGGAATAGTCTTTAAAAAAAGCTCGCCTTTTAACCAACGAATACCCCATAATATAAATAATATAAATTTATAACTCAGTGATGAAAACAATTGTCATGAATTATTAAAGGTAAGAAAATAATAAAGGGAGGCGGGAGAGGGGTAATAAAAAGGTCGATAAACAAATATAAACAGTGGCTAAAATAATTTCTTAGATGGTCTCCCATTCTCTCCAAAAAAATCACGAAGATTTAAAAGTTGTTTTTTTTTTAATTCAGATGTAAGTGAAAATAAAAATGTGGTGTGGTTTTAAGCCATGCTGTTCATTCAAACTACCCTAACAACCCCATAGCCATGCTGTTCATTCAAACTACCATAACAACCCCATAGCCATGTTGTTCATTCAAACTATCCTAACAACCCCATAGCCGTGCTGTTCATTCAAACTACCATAACAGCCCCATAGCCATGCTGTTCATTCAAACTACCCTAACAACCCCATAGCCATGCTGTTTATTCAAACTACCATAACAACCCCATAGCCGTGCTGTTCATTCAAACTACCATAACAGCCCCATAGCCGTGCTCTTCATTCAAACTACCATAACAGCCCCATAGCCGTGCACTTCATTCAAACTACCATAACAACCCCATAGTCGTGCTGTTCATTCAAACTACCATAACTGCCCCATAGCCGTGCTGTTCATTCAAACTACCATAACAACCCCATAGCCATGTTGTTCATTCAAACTATCCTAACAACCCCATAGCCGTGCTGTTCATTCAAACTACCATAACAGCCCCATAGCCATGCTGTTCATTCAAACTACCCTAACAACCCCATAGCCATGCTGTTTATTCAAACTACCCTAACAACCCCATAGCCATGCTGCTCATTCAAACTACCCTAACAACCCCTTAGCCGTGCTGTTCATTCAAACTACCCTAACAGCCCCATAGCCATAAACTACCCTAACAACCCCTTAGCCGTGCTGTTCATTCAAACTACCCTAACAGCCCCATAGCCATAAACTACCCTAACAACCCCTTAGCCGTGCTGTTCATTCAAACTACCCTAACAGCCCCATAGCCATAAACTACCCTAACAACCCCTTAGCCGTGCTGTTCATTCAAACTACCCTAACAGCCCCATAGCCATAAACTACCCTAACAACCCCATAGCCGTGCTGTTCATTCAAACTACCATAACAGCTCCATAGCCGTGCTCTTCATTCAAACTACCATAACAGCCCCATAGCCATGCTGTTCATTCAAACTACCATAACAACCCCATAGCCGTGCTGTTCATTCAAACTACCATAACAGCCCCATAGCCATGCTGTTCATTCAAACTACCATAACAGCCCCATAGCCATGCTGTTCATTCAAACTACCATAACAGCCCCATAGCTATGCTGTTCATTCAAACTACCCTAACAACCCCTTAGCCGTGCTGTTCATTCAAACTACCCTAACAGCCCCATTGCCATAAACTACCCTAACAACCCCATAGCCATGCTGTTCATTCAAACTACCATAACAGCCCCATGGCCATATTGTTCATTCAAACTACCTACCATAACAACCATTAGCGATCCAGAACTTTGGAGTGGGAGGGGCGATTTGTTTCCGAACCTCAACCCTAACACCCAGTAAATTCTGACCCTATTCATAAACGCGCTTCGAGCATATATATACAGGGCTGCCCCCCTTTATTTTTATTCTAGAAAAAAAAATTAAATTCATTAAGACTGAGATGGACACGTCCTTTGATTTAAATCCATTTTTTTTGTAAATCATTCCTTTTATATTCGCACCTTTGTATCCCTCATGCCCTCTTAGAAGTTTTATTTCCAATTACAACTTTGCATTTTTTTTCTTCTACGATGTCACAGTCCTTCTCCAGTTGCCTCAGTTTATGGGCGAAACCCCAGAAAATGTTCATGTATTTAAACATTAGGTTATAAGGACCATAAAATGCAGAATAAAGTGACTTGAAATACAAAAGCCATTGATGGTGAATCTTTTTCAAAGTTCCCTAATTTTTGATAATGATCATCTCGATTGTATTTGGAGAGATGTGCATTGTCTCCACAATCGTCTGACATATGTGGATTCGGAAGTGCGTAGGACTACAAATTTATCCAACACACCACCACGACAAAATGAAACAAATCAGAGCTGAATATTTTTCTTGAATTAATACAAAATAAATAATACAAAGTACAATTATTTATACAAAGATTTGAAATAAGACTGAGTAAGGCAGTGTTCCTTGTGTGATCCCTACATTACAAAATTTTCGCTCGATCCATCCTTAAAAGATGAGGATCTAGAGGAGCGATGTAGGCTCCCACAGTGAGTTATATTTTTTTAAAGAAAGTAATTCAAACTTTGAACACGATTTCTTGGTTTTGTTTTTCATTTATATTCATTTAACACAATGTTTAGAATCCAAATTTCCATAACAAAATTTAACAAAACTAGTCCGTTGTTTATGTTTTTATTTTGTTTTTGGAATAGTGTTGTGGATACAATTTTTAAACGTTGTAAAAAGTTCTTCCTAGAGATAGAATTGAAGATGCGGAAGGTTGCCACTAAAGTCGGCAAGAGGTCTGATTTTGGGACGGGCGCCGGCCCATTCCGGCGTTTTCATTTACAGAAATTCTTTCTCCTGGCGTTTACAAAGAATTTTTTTCTTGTAGTAAGAAGAGAAAATATTGAAAACGCCAATATTGATGTGTTTTTTTCAGGACGCACTTATTCATTATAGTAAAAAAAAAAGTTGAGGGCCATATTAAGTCTAATAATAAAGAAGCAGCCCTGGCCAAAAGCTACGTATAGCGCATGGACGTCTGTAATGGTCGTGATCTTTTCCAAGACCATTTATAAGACCATTTCTAAGACCATCTTCGTGTTAAACACATCTCTGTCGCAGACCATTTTTTTCCACACAAACGTCGTTACTATTATAAAGTGCTATGGTCGGAAGAGATTTTACCATTCTGAGACAATAAAATCCAGATCAATCACACTAGCAGAGACGTTTTGAAATATTTTCTTCAAAAAGTTTTGACCCATATCGTAGCATAAACCTCTCTCGAAAACATTAGACACTGTCTTATTAGAAGATGAACGGACGTTTATTACTTAAGATATTTTAATTTTTAAAGCATTGGTAAGTATGTAATTTTAATAATATTCAGAAATGGATGAATAAGTAGCCTACAATGAAAATAAAATTTGTTTTTGCCGCTCCACCACCCCCATTCACCTGGTTGTTGGGTCATTCGTTGGTTTGTAACTACAAACAGCTAATACAGCTGAACCGATGTAAGCGTAATCTATTTTCAATAAATAAGCTTTAAATAACTTGAACAAACTTCTCTTGTGAACAGAGGTTCAATAAAACTGGTATTACAATAAACAGAGACGTACCTTACTCAAGTAACAACCAGTTAAAATACAAATACAAATGTTTTATACACTGACTTTGTAGTAATGTAAACTAACTACAAGGCGGGCTATTCGACTAAACATTAATAGTTTGCACCCCTAAACTGTAAGAAGATTAACTGTTTCCTTAATAATTTAGAGATGTAAATTTTCTTCATATTGCTTAATACGTTTAAATCTACATCTGGCCTCTATTGTTGTCAAGTGTATCATGAAGATATGTCAAAACTACGTGCTATAAAAGTAGTTTTTTATTTTTTTTATTTTTCAACTAAAACGAAGTTCGTAATAAAATTATTAAAAAAAAAATTTGAATCAGTATTCTATTCCATGAGTAAGTTAATAAATGGAAAATCTATTTTATAATGATCCATTGATACTTTTTCCATTGTGACCTTACATGCAAATTTTTTGTACCAATGCGCGAATCTATGAATGAAGCTTGATTTATTAATGACGAAGTCTGTGACTTTTTAAAAAAAGCATACCTCCCCTGAAGTTTTTCAAATAAAAGTGGTGTATTATTTTAAAAAATCTGCTTGCATAGATAATTTAAAAAATTAGATGGTTCACTTTCGGAAAAGAAAAAAGTAGCCGTTGCATCAGAACTTTGAATGATCTAAAAATATCATGATGTCCGATTTTCATTTTCTTTTCTAGTTTCTGAGATCTTAACGGGACAGAAGGACAAACAGGCCACACAAAACTAATAACGTCTTTTCCCCTTTCAGGGGCCGCTAAAAAAAGAGACCACTAATAGATTTTAAAAGTTACATAACATCATAAGTAGCGTTTCTATTTAGTAGAGTAAGTTTTTTTTTCAAAGGGAAGTAAATCGAAGAAAAAAAGATTTGTTACACTTTTAAATTAGTTTTGGTAGTCTTTCTTTAAGATGATTATCCCA
Source organism: Biomphalaria pfeifferi (assembly GCA_030265305.1). Taxonomy (NCBI): domain Eukaryota; kingdom Metazoa; phylum Mollusca; class Gastropoda; family Planorbidae; genus Biomphalaria; species Biomphalaria pfeifferi. The sequence continues at coordinate 67,416 of JASAOG010000384.1, forward strand.
GTTTAAAAAAAAAAAAGAAAATTCCCTATGTCAAAACATTACTAGTAACCTACAAAGCTAACTCAATGCACCGTATTAATTAATTTAACTTACATAAAATATATATATATAGATTTAATCGTGACCATTAGATGATTTATTTAGTTTTCTTATTGCACCGAGCATCAGATGATGGCACTACAACAACACTACATATCATTAGGCTAATATATATATATAACATTATTGTTTGTCCACATTATAGCACTCCTGGGTATGGATTACATTAAGCTTAGTATAGACTTTTTATCGAGCATTAAATAATTTTTAAAATCATTGGAGAAAAAAAAGAATAATGTCCATATTGACATTAAAAACGCATCCGTTGTAATGATAGCTAGTCTAAATCGAAAGTAGAAAGAGATGGTTTATGGTGCATCAACTTTTGACTCGAAATTTCATTGGTTGAAAATCAAGGCAAACTAGGTTTTCACTTTGTGAAGTTTGTGTTCTCTCCCCTTGTGGAACCAGGTTAGATCTAGACTAGAGGAATAATTTTAACAAACTATCGTTGAGCACAATGACAGTAGCACACTAGCCTGTTTGGATGGTTCGACGTAAACTTCGCCTGCTAGTTATTCTAGCGGGCATCTGGCTTGTTGGTATTGTGGTATATTTATTCAAAGGAGATGATCAAGTAAGTGTTTCTTTAAATCTGTTTAAAACTTAGTGTCACTTAGTCTAGACTTAGACTTAAAGAGTCTCATTCTAGACATTTGAGTCTAACTTTCTCTTTACTCTACGTCTAAGTTAACTAAGTAGTAGAATATTAACTTTTAATTTTAAGTAGTCTAAGTGGTCTACTAAGAGTCTAAGTCTCTAAGTAGTAGAATCTAAGTCTAGACTAGAGATAGAGTCTAGAGTAGTCTACTCTACTATATTTATATTCATATTGCTCTATGATACTTCAATCTAGAATAGATCTAGATCTAAGTTATACACTACACTACTATTTTACTAATGACTACTACTACTAGTCTAGATCTAGATCTAACTATGGCTAGACCAGATCTAGATTAGATTATCTATGGTCCTAGAAATCTAGATCTAGATGAGTAGATCTAGTCTTAATAATAATAGTTTATAAAAATAAATCAAATAGATAGGCCTACTGGATCTAGATTTAACTCTCTCTCTCTCTCTCTATATATATATATATATTATATATATATATATTACTATTATTGTATTATTAGGCTAATCATAATAACACTCTCACTCTGTGACTCTCATCACTCTCTCATGATTATAAATTATTATGATACTCTTGATAGTGATATACCATACACACTACATCATTACATCATCATAGTATTCATAATAATTTCATAGAGATCCATAATGCACATATATAGATTATAGATCTACAATTCTATATATTGTAACAATATATTAACTAGATCTATTACTAGGCTCAGATCAAGATTTCTAGATCTACCATCTACTATATAGATATGTGTGTGTATATATATATATATATATATATATTTTATTTTAAGCCATTATTTCATTTAATATATAAATATGATTATGGAGATGAAATGACCGGGAACCATATATAATATATAACTAGATCTAGTACTATAGTCTAGTCTAGAACACTTCTTTGGCTATTTTTATTGTATATACTAAATTTATACTTCTAGATCGAAATACTGGATGATAGATCTAGATTAGTCTTTGAAATTGAACAAGTACACAATCATTTTTGGTTCTACATTTATGTAATCTACTATACATTATATCATTACTAAAAATATAACTTCCTAAGTATTAAGTGTACATATTATAAATTAGGCATTTTGTTGTAGACAATCTTATCAAGCTATAGCCCATATCATGCAACCATAAGTGCTAGCTCTAGCACTGTACCAAACTATTCCTTAGGCTTCCTTTTGGACAATAAAATTAAAGATTTAAAAGTTATTTAGTTAACATATGTTGACCAGTCATATAAACATTCATATATATATAATTTATATAAATGTCCTTTTGAAAAAAAAAGTATAATATAAAAAATGAAAAAACATTCTGAAAATCGCCACTTAAGATTTATCATCTAGATTCACTCTGATAAAGTCTAAAATAATTTAATAAATTTTATGAATGAGTTGTTTTCCTAGAAAAAAAATTCAAATCTAAATTTTAACTAAAGTCTGAACAGCAATGATCTTTCAAACTTTAATATTACAGTTATAGCCCATGAAAGTTTCAGATAATCCATTGCATTATTTGATCAAAAATTTTCTGAGAATTGTATCTAAAGCAATGGGCAACAAAAAAATTGGTTTAAGGCACTGTTGGTCCAGATTATTCTTTCTGAAAATATGTATACTATGCAACTATGCAACAAATGGTTAGTTTCCCAAGGCTGTCAATACACCACTACCTACTACACTGACAAACTTTAACATTCAGTTAATTTGTCAAGTCACATGTGTGCACATCATCAAAAATATACACATATAAAAAGGATGACTTGAACTTCAATACTCCACCTGTTTTTATACATTTTTAAGACCTCAAATATAATTTTTTGGGGGCCCTTGATGAATTAAGTTGGGCTACTTCTAATTTGACTTTAATTTAGTTCCTTTTCATAAAATCCATCTTTAAAAGCCCTCCTATGAGCCGGACCCAAAGTAACAAATTTCAGTAGCTCATTTTCTGCATGCCACTTTGGTTATGTCATTTTTTGTCAGTATATCTTGCTGACATCATTCTTTTGTAATTTGTCATTTTAATTGTATTTGGAAGTAGCTTGAATGGTTATTTAAAGACACAGTTTTTTAGGTGTCAAATGTTTCCATGCCATTGTAGTGTTTACTTGTCTTATTATCCTTAAGTGAACTAACTCCTTGCTTAAAAACTAGATGAAAGGACTTTGACAAATACCAGTATTGTAACACTGTGGCACACAATTTAGAATTTGAGACAGCAATGAAATTTAGAGTTGGCACACTTTGTAGGCAATGGTCAATGACCTAATTATGCCTGTACGCATTCTCTAGAGTACATTAAGATACCATTTGGAAGAATTGGATCTACAAATATTTATTACTAATATACTAGAGTCTCAGTTTGATATTTTTAATTTTAGAGTAGATTCTACATTTGTTAAGATAATACAGATAGTAATCTTTTGTTAAGCTGGTAATTAAAAACTAATAGTGAAACTAATAATAAGCAGATTTAGCAGGCCATTTTTCAAGAGGCATAAAAGTTTACAGACATAAACGTGTCAGGGGAAAGGGCAGGGTTAATCCGTGGACATAATATCCTCTGCTATTAAAAACACATAGCTGAAGGATGTTGCTGTCTGTCCGAAGGAATGAAGAAGTGAGAGTCGGTGCTCGGAATGAAGGAACAAAATACATAATTTGCTACATTTATAATATACATATATATTTACATCTTATGGCACGTTCAATGTCAGTTTTGTTTTTCTTTAAACTGGAATCTGGGAATGTAAAAATGGCTTGTTCATCAAACTAAGATTTTACAATGTCTCCACGTGAAAATCCATTAAACATGTGTGAACAAGAGTTAGCATCTACAAGTTTCTGTAAGCCTTTTCTTCACTAAGCAGGATTACTACTTTTGTCTTTCTTTTGCTTGTGTATATTAGTGTTATGTGTTTGTGTGTTTCTATGGTGACGGTGGGAAGAAGTTAGCGATTGGTTCTGAATAATGCAAGATAGGTGGCATTGTCGTCAGCAGTCTTAGTTAGGAGAGACAGCGCCAGAACGCCAGACTGAAAAAAAAAGTGTTCTTGTAATAATAGTCTGTTAAAATACCATTTTATATTAGTACTAAAGTCTACTACATTTTTATCTCAAGTTGAATTCGTTTCTATTGTAATAAAAGTTCTATTTAGTTTTGTTCATAAGAAGGTATTCAAGTTATTTCAAGTTAAGATTTAATACGCCTACAGCGGTTTAGTATCTACCAGCAGTTTGGTGCTACAAGTCAACGACCGGCAGCAACAATTAGAAGTACATTTGTACAAATAAACAACCTCTTACACTTTCAGCAACATTATGTCCTCTTTAGCCTACATTGAAATATGTAGTGCCTGGAGCTTTTTTTTTTTTTTTATTTCCTTTTTGGCAGCCCACGTAGTGAAAAGGCTGTTATTGTGTTTGTAATGCGACCTGTGTAATTTGTCTGTCTTTCTGTCAGGCTTAAATCACTAAAAAAAAACAACAACATGTAAACTCCGATCTCATCATCGCACTCATTGAGCTCAAAATAGATGCTACGGCTATATTTGGCTTCCCGAAAGTGAATCCTTTTGTGTTGAAAATGAATCATGCACAATATATACCTATAATCATTTTAAAACAGGTTTAAAAAAAAACAAACTAAGACAGATCATGTTGCACTTGGCTCTATATACAGAAACATATATGTACTATCATTAGAAATCCGATTTCACTATCGCCTTTAATTTATGAGATATTTATAGTCTTCGAAAGCATACTATAGTGTTTTTTTTTAAGCAACTAATAAATATAAACATATAAACCAGTCTTATTTTGTTCAATGGATGTGACCATTTTCAAATGTAATGAGTTTTTTTCAGAAAGCGTGACTTTTTAAATTAAAAATCATGTACTGTTATATAGTATGCCCATAAATCCTTTGAAAAAATATGTTTCTTGTGTTTTTCACTAGCTGTCGGGATTACAAAGGAGTCTCTAAGGATTCTTTTTTTGTCTTTAGAGAGTTTTAATGACAATAATGACCTCATTTTTATTGTTTCATTTCTTGTCACTGTTGCAAGTGCGACTAAAAAAAAAACAACAACATTTTTTAAAATACTTAAAAAAAAAAAGCTTGTATCAATTAGTTTGGATCAGTCATGTAATAGTATGCATGATTGACCTAGATTCTAGACATTATAAATCAATGCGATAAGTAATATTTTTACCAATTGTATTTGTTTAGCTTTATGATCGCATCCCTTGTCTGGACCAGTTGTGAAAGGAGGAGGGAAGAAGGGGGTATCTTGGGGAATGTTTACATGATTGTTTTTTAAATGCATTCACTCAGGGCTTAAGTCCTCAAGGGGGCTAATTCAACTTATACCACCACACCTGTCAAGTAAGATTTCTTTCCATTGATCAGATAGCAGAGAAAAAAATTAATTACCAATAGTTAAGTAACTAATTGATTAATTATTATTTTTTAAAATTGATTCTTGTGTTGTCAGGTAAAAGAAATAATTGTGCAAAATTTCAGCTTAATCCGATATTGGGTGTGGGAGAAATCAAGTGTACAAACGTTTTACCATACATACAGACAGACAGAGTTGTAAGTTTTGTAAAAATAAAAACTATGTATACTTTTTAAAGCACTAAAATGATAAACTAATTGTATTGATTTCGTTGCACCAATTAAGTTCGCCGCTATATCGACATTGATTTCCTCTCGTACCACCCAAGGAGCACACTCCACTGCTTTGTTTAAGTGTTATTGAAGCAGACATAAACACTAATGTACAGCCCATTGTTCATTCTTCAATGAGAAGGTTTATTGAGTTAGTCTCGCCTCTACTGTCTCCAGGAGGCGAGAGTTCCCTTGTTTGTTGCGTATCTTAGCCAACCTACTAAAACCTTAGCTTCAGAAGTAGACTGAGATGTATTAGCCGTCTTAGTCATAAGATCATGAGTCCCCATTTTAAAATGAACGCTGTCAGCATTTTCTCCGTATTAGTTATTTTATTCAACTTTTGGGTGGAGCTTCAACAGAGTTAATAATGGCCATTGCACTTAGAATCTAGGTATTGTCACAAGAACCCAGATTTTTTTTGTAATCTTAAATTTTTATTTAGGCTCGTCACCACTTTCACCTATCCATTAGTTGGGGCATCTGCTGACCGTCTTTCTCCATTCCTCTTTTTAAATTTTAAGTCTACAAGAATGTCGCCATGACCAAGGAGCGGCTAATCTGACTTTAATGCCGAGAAGATATCGTTTCAGGTTGAAGGAACCAAATCTGGAATACTGGCCAGAAGCTCAAGGCGATCTGTAGGCTTGTACTATAGTGCTGACATTATTTTTAAACTTCAGATTTTTTTTTTCGCATTAACGAGCGTCGTCATCACATTTGTATCATCTCGATTTCCATCTCCTTTTTTTTCCCTCCCTCGAAATCGATGACGTAATGTTTATTTTTATGTAGATAATACACAACGAGCAAGTAGACTTCAATTAATCTCAGGTCAACGACATGGATCTATTTATTTATGAAATCCAACATGGCTGGTCGCTTGTTAAAAAAAAAGATATCTTGATTTGATTTCCGTTTGCCCTCAAGCCACTAACGTGGCGCCTCCTGCCGCTGGACATCATCTTCATTAATCCTATTTAATCTTACCTGTCGCTGACTACCTGTGCTGCACGGGGCATATTTGTTGCTTCTCTCGCGGTGATCATTTGCATCGAAACATTATTTCAAAGACAGATCTATAGATTAACCCTATACTATACAAGTGTTTCACATTTTTAATTAGTTCTATTAAAAACGAATCTAAACATGTCATTTCCTCAGCAATCGAGCTGGCAAAGGTTTGTTAGGAATAACTTTCATCGTTCTTTCTATTTTAATCAAGTGTAGAAGTTACAACGCCGTGTTATCATTATCGAGATTTTGTGTCAGTGGGAAGTGGTAGATTTAGTAGACTAGCGTTGTCAATCTGATGTAGGCGCTTTCTTTCAGGGGTAATGGAAAGACTTGTTTGGGACGGAGGGGGTAGAGTGAGGGACACTAGATAGAACACGTGGCTTCAAGTTCTCTTCTTTTTCATTAGAAAATGTGAGTGGGAGAATAATGGATTTAGAAAAAAAGACAAACACTTATTAGAGAAACAAAGTCCCGGAATTAGACGATAGCTCACCTCTAAAAGGATTATCCATGCTTACAATGCAACAATAAAGTGTTTCGGGGGAGGGTAGTAAAGAAGGGCCATGTCTCCTTAGTCTAATTGTGAAGAATTTCATTTAGTGTTCGAGTTGATTTGGTTTTGACATTCGTACTTCAGTTTTGTTATTAATCCATCTTTATTATTATTTCACGTTCTTAAGTATTTCGTTGCCACTTTTTTTTTGCTAGTACATATATAATGCTTTGGGAAAGTTTTGTCTACATAATATTTAGTGAACGTCTTGTCTACATAATATTTAGTGAACGTCTTGTCTACATAATATTTAGTGAACGTCTTGTCTACATAATATTTAGTGAACGTCTTGTCTACATAATATTTAGTGAACGTCTTGTCTACATAATACTTGGTGAACGTCTTGTCTACATAATACTTGGTGAACGTCTTGTCTACATAATACTTGGTGAACGTCTTGTCTTTATAATATTAAGTGAACGTCTTGTCTACATAATATTTAGTGAACGTCTTGTCTACATAATACTTGGTGAACGTCTTATCTACATAATATTTAGTGAACGTCTTGTCTTTATAATATTTAGTGAACGTCTTGTCTTTATAATATTTAGTGAACGTCTTGTCTACATAATACTTGGGGAACGTCTTGTCTACATAATACTTGGTGAACGTTAGGTTGATTCAAATGATTACATGTGCAGTGTATATGGCGTTGTATATATTTTCTTAAACTGAATGTCAGTATTCAGTGCCCACCGGTGTTCATCCTCCTTTCATCTACCTATCATTGAACATACAAAATCAGAGATTATCACCAACATGTTTGTCTTCGTGTCTTGATAAGCTTAGCATTTTATTCGATGTGGAGTTTCATTAAAGAAAATAGGAATCCAATGTTATGTCAGACACTAGGATGTAACGTGCTGCTAGTGTGTTCATGGGTTCATCGTGAAAAGTTAATGAGAAAGTAAAGGTTTTAGACCTTTCGCGGGTCGTGCACAACTGGTCAAAGAACGTAATCAATAGCTAGTGTTGTTTGTAAATGTGCTGACCTCCTAAGTCTACTTTATTTTTAAGGCTATGTAGAGGGGTGTTATCGGTGGCAGTTTTTTCTTTTAAATGTGTGGCTGGGTATAAATAGCTTGGCTACCTGTCGAGGCGTTGAATCTCGACTCTGAGCTGGGTGATGAACTGTCAAAGACAGCACGGCAACCTTCTACCCTCCCCCTCCCTTCCATGACCACCAAAGACCATGGCGCACTGAGCAAGAAATATGCGTCATTAAAAATTCAGACTAAATAATGACATCTAATTAAAATGTTATTAAAGAAGTTAATTACTGTCAGCCATACCCCCCCCCCGCTTTTTTTTTTAACCGTTAGCCAGCCGCCCCCCCCCCCCCCACCCCTTTTTTTTCATTTTGGAACTTTGGATAACTCAAAAACTTTGACGGTAAAGTTTAAACGAATTCAGCTGAACGTTAAAATCATAAAAAAGGGGAAAAACAAACAAACAAACATGCATGATGAATAGAGTTCTAATCAATCACATGATTTGATAGTGCATTATTTTCCTAGGTTGACTTTTTATTTTTAGTTTCATGTGTTAGACAAATTAATATTTATATTTCAGTTTCCTTCCGTCCGTTTTTAAACATTGACGATGTGAAAAGTACAAATGTTTATAAAGATTGATCTTGAAAGCTAGACCCTACATTGAGGAGATAAGATAGGCTCTATAATGCCGACCCTGGGAAGGTACTGGGCTCTATCCGGGAAGTGGGGTTGTCTACGAAGATCTGATTTCTGAATTTGTAAACATGTACTATTTACATTAGATTTTTACCAAATTATTAAATTTTTACTACCTCTACTATTTTAACTGTGAATAGACCTTGATTTTAATGATTTGACTGTATGGAATTTGGCCCTTGTTGTGTGGAGGGAGAGTGGCCCTTGAGGGACTGCAGGCACGACATGGCCTAAATTGTGCCGATGTGCCCAAAATCAGAATCAAATCATTAAGATAGGCTCTACACATACATTGGAATTAACCCCTTCCTTCTCCACACTTAACGGAGACACAGTAGCAGCGCATGGTCTGAGTGTATAAAGTATACTGTGTGTGCGTCGTTTAGTATATGTGTAAACAAACAATGGCTTCTCAGTTAAGTTTGATTAGTTCCCATATAAACCTTTAACCAGACAGACAAAGTGAGTTGATATAAGCTTTGTAAAACAAATGGTCCAATTGATTTGGAGTTAGGAGAGGATGAGGGATATATAAAAGTATGAATACAATGGTGCACCTATGTGGGGAGAATTCTAGCATAACATAATGTTACATAAACAGGCATTAGCTGGCAGATTGTTTCAAGAGATACATCCATACTGTGACTGTCGACTTGTTGTCTCTTTTATAGTGTATTCTGGAAAATATTTCCATACATTCGGTATACACATTTCTATAGTTATAATGTTTTGATAGGTGTAAGGACAAATTGTAGGACACATTTCCATATGAATAATAAAGATTATATTATTATTATTATTAACATTTTTTACAATAACCTGTTAAGAAGGGGGCGCAGTGGCTGAGTGGTTAAGCGCTTGGCTTTCGAAACTGGGGGTCCTGGGTTCGAATCTCGGTAACGAAGTTACTTTAATAAATGTTTGTGTGTGCGTGTGTTGTTTGTCTGTTTAAACACAAAAGTCAGCGTATTTTTTTCTTTGCTTTTTTTTTTTTTAATATTTTTTTATTCCTGCCCTTGTTAAAATCTGCTTCTTCAAATTCTCCGTGGATGAAAATATTTGGAAGCCACCTTTAATCAAATGTTACTAGTTTATTGTCATAAATACGCCAGGAGTGATGGTTCCAATGTAAAAAATGTAAAAAAAACCCTTTCAACTGATGTAGATCTGCAACGCACAAATTTTGAGAGCAGAAAAAAAAGGGGGGGGTATCGTGTATAAAAAAAATCCACCTGATGAAACCAGAAAGTCATTTTTCTAATGATGTATGATTTAAATAATTAATGACTTTCAAGGTGTTCACCACACAACTCATTGGCGAATACGGAAAGTGTATTTCATATGACTCAGTGCTGCAAAAGGTGTATTTTATATGACTCAGTGCTGCAAAAGGTGTATTTTATATGACTCAGTGCTACAAAAGGTCTATTTCATATGACTCAGTGCTGCAAAAGGTGTATTCGGGTGATTTGCTTTTGTGATCGTTTCGCAGAACACATTCTCTGTCTCAGCATATCGTCTGGAATTAAGCTCATCGTGGTGTGGATGTAAGAGAGCATCACAAACAATGTGGTTGTAAGAGAGCATCACAAACAATGTGGTTGTAAGAGAGCATCGCAAACAATGTGGATGTAAGAGAGCATCACAAACAATGTGGATGTAAGAGAGCATCACAAACAATGTGGATGTAAGAGAGCATCACAAACAATGTGGATGTAAGAGAGCATCACAAACAATGTGGATGTAAGAGAGCATCACAAACAATGTGGATGTAAGAGAGCATCACAAACAATGTGGATGTAAGAGAGCATCACAAACAATGTGGATGTAAGAGAGCATCACAAACAATGTGGATGTAAGAGAGCATCACAAACAATGTGGATGTAAGAGAGCATCACAAACAATGTGGATGTAAGAGAGCATCACAAACAATGTGGATGTAAGAGAGCAACACAAAAAATTTCCATATCCATCATTCCGTTCTCTTTGTGAAGGACAGAAGATGGCAGGCAATTTGTTAGAAGTTGACCTACGACCTTCCCTGGCTTTATGACGAAAATTTCATATGTTTGCTATCACAACGAAGAAAAAAATGAACAGTCAAAGAGTCTACCTTCTGGCCCTCCAAAAAATTAATGTGTATGTGTTAGGAGGGCTTTCAATTGGCCAAAGGACCAATGGGTCATGGCTTCAACTCTTCGTTTCCTGGTCCATCTGACCCTTTAATCCCAATGAGAGAGTATTCCTCAGAGGTCGCGAGTCGACTTCGCCTGTTAGGTCTGACAAAGACCGAGTTACTTAACGTCAAACAGCTGATATGCTCCGGAGTATGGCCACCGCGCATGCCAGAGTCAATGAGAGATGGATACCGATCAAGGGCCAGTGTGTTCAAGCTACAAACAATAAAGTACCACTGCCAGTTGCTGCGACACTAAATACACCCTTGCATATTCTTTTACAATAGAGAGATTTTATGACTTTTCTTAATTGATGAGATGAAAAAAACAACATAACAACTTTTGAAAACTAAAAAAAAAAAAATCAATGGTCATTTTATTAGAAGAAAACAAGAACATACCGGTACTATATATAACATACCGGTACTATATAGAACAAACCGGTACTATATAGAACATACCGGTACTATATAGAACATACCGGTACTATATAGAACATACCGGTACTATATAGAACATACCGGTACTATATAGAACATACCGGTACTATATAGAACATACCGGTACTATATATAACATACCGGTACTATATATAACATACCGGTACTATATATAACATACCGGTACTATATAGAATATACCTCTACTATATAGAATATACCGGTACTATATAGAACAAACCGGTACTATATAGAACATACCGGTACTATATAGAATATACCGGTACTATATAGAATATACCGGTACTATATAGAACAAACCGGTACTATATAGAACAAACCGGTAATATATAGAACATACCGGTACTATATAGAACATACCGGTACTATATATATAGTTAGTCCATCGTGGTTCGTTGATGACCACTTTGTCATCCGGGGGGCTGAGGGCTTTGCACTGGGGTTCTATGCCTCCTCGTGTGGCTGGTGAGACCTATGTGAGCCCGGAATGTTCGACTGCACACTGGGCAGGTTATTACCGGTACTATAGTCATTCATTGTCGTTTGTTTAACAAGTGGGCTTTGTTCTTCACATTTATTATAAACAAAAGTGTATTCACCTTCTGTTTACTTCTTGGCCTTCTCTACTTACCCTGTGCAAACTGCTGAATAAATAATGTCCTGTTGAATGCAAGTGTTCTAGGTTTCACTTGAAGGATTCAATAGAAAATAAAATAAACCGGAGAGACTTTGAATTTGAAACCAGCGTCTTGGGACAGATCCACGCCCTGTCATACCGGCGCCCACTGTTGAGATAATGTTACGCCGTCAGGGTGAACCTGGACACTTTTCATTTTAATGTATAATGAATGAGCAGAGGACGAGGGTGCGTTGGATCAATGTTTAAGCCTGAACTTGGCCTGATGGCCTGCCCAGAGATAACATACAGCGAGGCCTTTGTGTGAGTGGGTAAAATCGAATGGCCGAATTTTTACACACAATAAGAATTGACTATCAAGGCTCTAGAATCTTATTTTTAATAGATCACGAGGAACATTTTATTATTTCAAATAGATCACGTGTAATGTTGAAGTAAAGAATACTCTCATACTTTGTCTGAAATGTGAAAAGACATGAAGATTACATGTGGGAACAAAGAGCAATCTGAGTGTAATTTGTAAGACAACCACTACATACTGCCTTGCCAAGCTCTTTAGGCTGTCTACGTAAAGTTCACCCTACTCGCTGTCATCCCGTGGCGTCTCGCAGTTTTGGCTTGGATGTTCTTCTTACAGGAGAGTCAGAAAGTATAGGCAACTTTATTTGAAGTGGCTATAACATCAGCGTGTTTGTTTGTTTATGATATTTCAAAAACGTATTGTTTTAATTGTAGCACAAAATGATTTATTTGTAATCGTCTTGCTCTCCATAGCAACCTTTCGTCGGACTACCACAACGTTGTTTGTTCTTGAGCACTAGAAGGCGAGGTCGTTTTTTTGGCGTCTCGGTGTTGAGTATTGGCACGTCTTGTATCGATTGGTGTTCCACAGAGGGACAGAGGTGCCATTGTCGTCAACGGCACGCAATACCGTGGCCCGCTGAGGTTACTTGGTGAAATGGTGGTTCGGTTTGACCCCCGAGTTAGTCTGGTGAAACACCTTTAGTGCACAATGAATGAATTATCGGGAGAAAATAAAATACCTTTTTTATTTTACTTTTAAGTACAGATTTTCTGGTCTGGTTGAACTTAGGAACAGAGATCTCGTAAGTGAAATACAAACTTATAAGGATCAATTATTGATTGACAATGTTGCAAAGCTTTTTTTTTTTTTAAAGGGTTCTCTCCCCTTTTAACACCTTCCTGGTCGCGCATGACGTGGCAAACAGCCGAACGCATTTAAAGCCGAAGATGTCACTGGCATCGAATAAAACATTGATAAATAGGATTAATTTCAGATGATGAGTTCCCTGAAGCGGGGTTACTGGGCTTTTAGACTTTCCCTCTTGGTTGCTCTTAGCTGCTCTCCCTTTATAGTTATGTCGTGCTCAAGATATTGGTTTGACCTTGGCACCGACCACTCTCTTGAAATGTTGAGAAAAATCACATTTTCGCCTTGATCAGAAAATTCGATTTATTTGCCGCCTGAATTGTTCCTCTCTGGTGCAAAAGTGGAAACATGTTCCGGATAATTAAAATATGACCCGAGGGTAAAATGTGGCCTGCCAAAATAGTTCTGTAAGGTTTTCAAAGTTTGCGAACTAAAAGAGAAGACTGGACACTTTTCTCTTCTGGTCTAGTGATGATGTTAGCTGTTGTGTTTGATGGAAGAGAACAAGTGGTGGACTTGTTGGGTCGATACTCTCTCGGGACGTTGGGAACTGAGCTGAGATAATTGTCGGGAACGGCTATTAGAGCGCTCCCGATGGATTTAATCTTTTCATTTTAAATTGTGATAAATGAACAGACTGCAGTACAGACATGTGTCGCCTCATTGTACGCTATTCTTTTAGAATTAGTTTTTTTTTTTTTTGAATTGGGAAATGGATAATATCGATCGTTACTATGGTTACTTGTTTTCTAAAACGCCACTAACATTACAATTTGGGGTGGCTCGTCTAATCGATAGGCAAGGTTAAATTTACTATTTATTTCAATATTTCAGTCAACAATCAATCCGTCAGCATGGACTGTGTATTAAATATAATTATTTGCCTATTAGGTTTCTAATTTTATTGTACAGACCTTCCCTTTTCATATTGTTATATTTAGTAGTAGTATTAGTAGTAGTAGTATTGTTCATGTTCACCCACAATACACTCATGTGTTAACACAAAGGTTCTCGTCACTTGGTTTCAGTGACCAAATAACGCAGGAAGCAAGAATACGTGTCTGTTCTTTTCGTACAATGTGAAACAAGAAAGCTTTAAAAACAATATTTGTCAGTGAGTCAACTAGGGGGCTCGAGTCCGACCCGAGCAGGGTTGTGTTTGCTGAGCTTCTATAGTGCAGCACGGAACCCTCCCCCCCCCTCCCAACTGGTGCACAAAAGAAGCGCTGTAAGAATGAAAATTGATGTGTACAAAATCATTTTTAATTAAAAAAAAGGCTACATGTGTCCTGCGTGTTGTGTTCATTGTCTCATTTGGAACGACTGCAAAGACACTGAAGACGTGCTCTACTGACCCGACCGTTGTTACGTGCTAGACATGACAGTCTTGTTTCCCTGACTCGTTACTTTAAGTTCAGGCATACAAACATTCCATGAAGTGCCCATCAAGTCTGCGCGCTAATTAATAATACTAATGATGGCAATATCTTTGATTCCGAAGATTAAGGACGAGTCCTTGTTTCACATGACTTCGCAATTCCAGCTGCGACCTTCATATTTTTCCGTATCACGTACAGATAAAGCCGCTGTCCGGCGGTTAAGTTTTTTTCTTTTTCGTCGCTGCTTCTGTCTTCAGCAAGCTCGTTAGAAAATAAATTCTTTGGTTTCCCATGACAGTGCCGGGGACTGAGGATTTCACTGTAACCAGTGAATCTCTTGGCACCCTTTCTCCCCTCCCCATTGGTTATGTTATTTAGTAATCAAAATCAGAATTCAGTGTCATCTGTTACAGTTTACTTAATCTTGTTATTATCAGAATTCGTTTTACATTTAAAATAACATGGAACATATGATGATTGGTTCGTTATGTGAATGCCTACCAAATAGACATAGACCACGTTATGTGAATGCCTACCAATAGACATAGACCACGTTATGTGAATGCCTACCAAATAGACATAGACCGCGTTATGTGAATGCTTACCAATAGACAGACCACGTTATGTGAATGCCTACCAAATAGACATAAACCACGTTATGTGAATGCCTACCAATACACATAGACCACGTTATGTGAATGCCTACCAATAGACATAGACCATTCGGATCAATTTGTAAACCATGTAAAGACAAAATTCTACTTTTTAAATATACCCCAGTGTTAGTTACCATACAAGGAAGATACAGAAAACTAGCAGTGAACATTGTTGTAGTTAACAATCTCCTTTCATATGTTCTATTTTTCTTTTGATTATGATTGTTTAACTATACATTCAGTAGTGTGTTTTTTTCCTAGTGAAAACGAGTCAACTGAGATAAGACTTTATCTTGAATTCCTGCATATGGTGCGTTCACTCAGCACTGACATAGTCCACTGTATTCCTGTATGACCTGTAGGCTTGCGTGTCTTTATTCAATTATCTGTTGTACAGACGTTAAGGCACTATCTCAACTGACATCCCGGAAAAGCGCTTAATTTGAAGAGTAGTAGCTAATAAATATCCAGTATATTAAATCTCAATAGCTTAGGAAAAAAAAATCACATTACCCACACATAAAAAGAGATTGAGGATCCACAAAACAGTATAGATACTGATTTAAAATCAATTTGTATCAGTCGGCAAGATGTATTTCAATATGCAATTTATCGCTAAAGCAGCGCCTAAACCACCCAGACACCCTTTCATATGTCCACAAAAGAGCTTGGGGTATAGCGCAGTGCACATGGAAAGAGCGAGGAAGACGCACTATACAAAAGCAATTTAAAAAACAAGGTTACAAAGACAGTTAATGTGGAAACACAAACTCTAAATCAGCCCCCGAAGTGGTCCACCCAGGCAGGTAAAAAAAGGCGGGTTTCAATATTTTCTGAAAGAAAATCAGAATGAAATTCTATCAAAGACAAATGACAGAGAAGAATGAAGAAAGAAGGTTAACAGATCTTGTGTGGTGCCCCAACGGTCCAGCAGACCAAGGGATAGGTGAAAGTGAATGTGAAGTTAGATGTGAACCTGGCCTAACTGATGTCTTATAATGAATATCTAATTGATCTAATTGTTTTGTAAAGGGTCAATCTCTTATTCAAATCCTCAAGAAAAATACATTTTACATGTTTATGTTCATGCACTGCAGTTTACGCGAAAATATGAAAAACTACGTATTAATTGTTGTTTTAAATTATGTCTAACTTATATGCATACTAAATAATTTTTTTTCTCTTTAAATGTAGTATGACAGAACTTACTAGAAATACAAATTAAATGTAAAAAAAAATAATTTTTGACATAAAATCTAAAGCCATTTGCATAAATTGTGATCTCCCCTACTAAAGAGCCTTCAGTGTTTGTTACAATTAATAGTGAATAGATGTAAAAGTGGTGTATTTTTTTGAAAAAAAAAAACCGCTTAGATTTTTCGCTTTCAGAAAAGAAAAAAAATATCCGTTGCGTTTGAACTTTGAATGGTCTAAAATATTATAATGTCGGATTTTCACTCTCTTTTCTAGTTTACGAGATCTAAACGGGACGGACGGATGGACAGACATTCCACACAAAACTACTAGCGTCTTTTCCCCTTTCGGGGGCCGCTAAAAATGAAACAGTTAGTGGTGTATCGAGACTGAAACGTAGGCTGAAAGCTAGAACCTAATTAGTTGTAGAGACACTTGGCTTCTGGTTGGTAATGGCACAGTTGTATTTACGTCTGGGCTGTCGTGCGTGTTGAAAAGTTTGTCTTGCCTTGAATAACTATCACGTTTGCGAAGTCACCCGTCAGCGCAGTGTTCCGTTCTCTCCATCTTTACACTGCAATTTCCTTGAGTCGTCGTGTGAGAGCCACACGTGACTTAACCCGCACAAACACATTTGTAAGAGTTTGTGGATTGTCGATTTGTGGACTTAGTTTTAGGCTCTAGGAGTCCTGGGGCAAGTGATGTCTTTTTTTTTTTTTTTCAAATAAACTTTTTGCCAAAATCATTTAGAGATTTGTGTGTGATTGAAAAGTGTGTTTGTTTTAGATTTTAAAAAAAAAAGGGTTTTCAGTGTTAATAGAACATTATTTACAAGTACTATTATTATTTCTGACAAAAAAAATACCAACCAGGTTCAGAAACGAAACTATGTTAGTCGCGTGTATTTCTGTCTCTGTTTAAAACAGATTTAAGTATCCATTCTTTTGTAATGCAACATCGGCACTTATTCCAGCTCTGTCATGAATTTTTTGTTTCAAATGCTCTATCAATATTGTTCTCTAGACATCTTCCGTCTGCTCCCACTGTGTTGTATACATCTCTTGTTTTCTCACGTCTGCTCCCATTGTGTTGTATACATCTCTTGTTTTCTCACATCTGCTCCCATTGTGTTGTATACATCTCTTGTTTTCTCACGTCTGCTCCCATTGTGTTGTATACATCTCTTGTTTTCTCACATCTGCTCCCATTGTGTTGTATACATCTCTTGTTTTCTCACGTCTGCTCCCATTGTGTTGTATACATCTCTTGTTTTCTCACATCTGCTCCCATTGTGTTGTATACATCTCTTGTTGACTCACGTCTGCTCCCATTGTGTTGTATACATCTCTTGTTGTCTCACGTCTGCTCCCATTGTGTTGTATACATCTCTTGTTGTCTCACGTCTGCTCCCATTGTGTTGTATACATCTCTTGTTGTCTCACGTCTGCTCCCATTGTGTTGTATACATCTCTTGTTTTCTCACGTCTGCTCCCATTGTGTTGTATACATCTCTTGTTGTCTCACGTCTGCTCCCATTGCGTTGTATACATCTCTTGTTGTCTCACGTCTGCTCCCATTGTGTTGTATACATCTCTTGTTGTCTCACGTCTGCTCCCATTGTGTTGTATACATCTCTTGTTGTCTCACGTCTGCTCCCATTGTGTTGTATACATCTCTTGTTGTCTCACGTCGCGGCCCGAATTTCTGAATTTGTATATACCAAGAAGCAGAAATTGGGCTCTAAGACACGTGCGCTACGTAACGAGGCCATAATCTGTTTGAGCAGTCGCTTTCAAGCGCATCTCTTCAGAATGATGAAGTGTCCTGGATTGAAGCCTGTCGCTATCAGACTCGATTGAAAGAGATAACTGAACTGTTTACTTCTAGTCATTGCCTTTTAATGGTCAACTTGTGCTCAGCAATACTTTGTTTATGTCTTGTCTGACTAAACTGTGGCATGTGCTGAGCAATTAGTATCCGAAGGTAAGTTCTAGACCTAGTAATTAAATCAATCCTCCACTTTGGCAATGAATGTGTAGTTAAACGGAAGTGAGAGGCCATTGTCAGTTAGTCCATTTTATTTCAGTTTTTTCTCTATGTTAGTCCCGTGTATACAACATTTTCTGTAGATGTGTGACAGTCATCAAGGGCATTCCCCTGAAGTCCACATCTGATTGGATAAAGCAAGAGGTCACAGTGTACGCTTATCTTTACATTGAGTTGCTTTGGCCCGTTTCTGAAAATCTCATTTCTTTCATCTTTTTTTTTTTGAAGAGCTTGCCTTTGCTCAACACTTGATGAATTGATGGCTGATTGGATAGATGTGTTATGATAAATTGAGGATGTTTGAATAGATGTATAGATTAAAGATGATAGAGAGGATTGATGAATAGACCGAGGTATATCTGATGAAGGATGAATAGATAGATGAATTGACCGATGTATATCTTTGAAGGATGATTAGATAAAAAAAAATCGACGCATATCTAATGAAGGATAGATAGATGGGTAGATGAATAAATCGATGTATATCTGATGATGAATAGATAGAATCTATATTTAGGTAGATAGATGAATAGACCGATGTATATCTGATGAGGGATGGATGATATGGATAGATGAATAGACCGATGTATATCTGATGAAGGATGAATAGATAGATGGAAAGAATAGTACTTGGATAGATGAATATATAATTAAGCAGACTTTACGTTCACTGTCTTTTTTTTTTTCTATTATTAATTACAACTTGTCTTGACGAATGTTTCTACAAAGAGTTTTCTTTCATAAAGTTGAAAACACAAATATTCTAGAGATTCTGTGTGCACCCAGTTCACAACTTGTCTGTCCTATCTACTCAAAGTAAGTGACTTCTATTAAAACAAGAACTAGGATTGTACAAGAACTCATTTGTTTCTAAATAAAAAAATAAAACTGCATCATTTACCCCTTGACTGTCAGGCATGTCCAAGAACCAGATGCCAGAGTTTTTGTTGATTGGTGGATGAATAGTTTGTGTGTGTGTTTTGTTTGTTGTGTGTGTTGTGTTTGTTTTGTTTGGCGTGTGTGTGAATGAAACGTTTCTCTTTACTGGTAGAAATTAATTAAATACATTTAATGGTATAAATTAACATAAAGCACATTTTCTTTATTGTATAATAAAGCATCTTATCTTATACTTCTGAAAACGTGAATAGATCATCAATTCTTATGTAAGCATTTTAAATCACTTTGATAGCGTCAGTGACTTCAAAGAAAACAAGTACAAGTAAAAAAATGTTTAGTACTCCTGAAGCAAACTATAAGTCTCTTCCTCGTCTGCACACTAAAAGACAGCAATGACATAATAGGACGAAATTCACTTGCGTAGAACTCCATAAGAAGAATGGTACCCTAGGTCCTAGCCTATAATGGTACCCTAGGTCCTAGCCTATAATGGTACCCTAGGTCCTAGCCTATATTATGTTGTCATAATTTAGTAGATTTTCACTTAAGGTTTTAATAACATACTGTTCTGTGCTCACCACTTTTTTTTAAAGTGCCAGCACTTAAGATATCTTAAAACATAAATATGCAAACAGTAAGCAAAAATTATAATAAGCTAAAATGAATAATTTCAAAATATATCATTTATTTTTCAGATTTATACACACACACACACACAAACTTTCACATTGTAGGAAATGTCTCGTAGAAACTCCATCACTGGCTTGTTTCCGTACATTGACAATATAGCTGCAAGACGTCTGTTAAGTTGGAGGTACTTTGTCTTGCTTGCAGCTTTACTTCGTTCTCCAGCATTGTACTTCAAAATCTTGTTCTTAGTATTTTCTCCTGTTCTCTGAGGAAGTGAGAGATTAACTTGTACACTTTAGGGTGATGACCTTCACATGACAGCCGAAATGCTTGGTGCCATCCCTCCACTGAATTGTTTGTTCGTGGTAGAAAGTCCTGCACACGATCTCTAACATTCCATAATGCTTTCGGAAATCTTGGAGTCACTCTGCGGTTTCGTCTCTGGCGACCAATATAGTTGTCCTCCAGATAGTCATACAAATTCCCTATAACATCTGGCCGAGCATCATTTAATTCTTCAAAGGTAGTATTTACATCGGCAGGTAGAACAAATGAAAGGGCTAACAGCATCTTGACAAATTCCCGGTATGTAGCTACGAGATTTTTATCTTGTACGTTACGCCACAGACTTTGTCCAAGATAGAATAGACAACTGACTTGCCTGGTCGCGTGGAATACTGAGCTTACTGCATTCTGTCTTGCCTTCTCAAAATCTAACATCACACTCAGTGGAGCAAGAGTTGGTCTTAGCTCCAGAAGTTTCCTGAAGAGTCGAACATAGTTTAAAGTACTCACGTTCTCTGCAAATATGGCATACTTTCAGATCTATTTATATTGAAAAAGATAGAGACATCAACAAAAATGCTGTTCAGGACATTAAATTACTAATAATCGGTACTTTTATACACATCATATATAAGTCCTCTCTTTTTTGTCCGCACTATTTTGTCGGATTACATTATGTAGTAGCACCAGTATAGCAGTAGCAATAGCTGAGCAGTAACATCACTTATTCAGTACCTCTTACACTTGATTCAAAAGGAGAGACAGTGGACCTGTATGTATGCATGAGTGTAGTGTGAGAGGGGGGTCTGGTTAAAACGTATATCTAATTGTTATTGAGTTTGAACTGGTTACACTGATCCCCATTCTAGGTGAGGCTAATCCTCGGGAAGACGGTAACATATGTTTGCAGTGATTGACTCAGTTGTAGTTTCTAACTGTAATGGAGAATAACAATCTCTTCATCCTTGTGCAAAGATTAATCTTTTTTTTTTTACAAGTGAACCTCATTCTTTCCTCCCTCTTTTGTTCCCTCGAGTTCAACGTCTTTAACCCTTAAAGTGCTGAGCATTTTTACATTGAGTGCATTCAAAATGGAATATTACAATCCTAGTGTTTAGAGGCTAAACTACTACACGCGTCTAAAGGGTTAAGTAAAAAGTAGTGCAAGCCTTGGAGCCTTTTTGGGCTTGCTGGATATTCTTCTGCTCGATTACTTAGAGCCTTCAAACATGTACGTCACGTTGATTAGGCCAGTGCAACTAAAATAATAAATAATAAATCAAAAGAGCTAGAAAGATTTAGTGCATTAGTTAAATGACAGAAAATATCAAAGACGCGACGCCAGCACGGCAATGCTAAGTAATTGGCAGTTTACTTATTGTCTTCGTTTATTTATGGCAAGGGTGTGCAACCTTTTTCTATCGAGAGCCGCATTTAAAAAAAAAAAAGATATATTTATTTATATTCATACATACTTACAGCTTATAAAATATGATAGCTAACAATGTTTTTTTTTTTTATATCTTTCGATTCACATTTATGCCGCATTCTACATGTACATTCATACTTTTTTACGTTTCTATTTACGGAATAAAAACAAGAATTTCTGAAACTAAATTTACTAATATTTTTTTAAATTTATTATTGCCTTTTACATCACAACAATTCACCACAAATGTGCAGTTGTACTTAATGTGAAGTATTTAACTGTTTACACTTGTGAATAATGTTCCGAAATTGTGAAACTAGCTTACTAGTTGTTATCCTCGTGACTGTTTTCAAATTACAGTCAATCAGTATCGACCTCTTGTTACACTTTTTTATTTTCAAACAATAGAATGCTTTCTCACAGATGTGAAAGTATTGTAGCAAAGTGTGGAACTGCGGCTTAAGGCAAACACCATTAAGAGTCCCGCAGAAGAACTGACTTGAACTTCTCTTTCAGGTCATAATTTGCTTGGTGTTATGTTCTCTAAAGCTGAATCAGCTTCTGCACTAAAGTGTAAACTGAAGGTTATGAAAAATGGTTCCAAGTTTTTGACGTGTTAAAATTTGCTATCAAGTTCAACAGTCAAGGAATCCAAATAAGTATTGTACTTTTCAATGGTTTCTATGATTTCAGCTTTTAGCAAAGGAAAATGACAACATTCTGTTTCTCTTATTGCCTGGAGAGATTAATGTTTAAAATATTTAACATGTACATACATTTCATGTGTAAACAAGCCATTACGATACTCCTTATAGAAAACATGAAATCTGTCTTCCACGTTTCATTAGAAATATTACTAACAAAGTCACAGTCAATGTCTTTCAAGGAACATGACAATTTTTTCCTTGAGATCCCATATTCTTATCAATACCTTGCCCATGCTAAGTACTGTGGTACCGAACATCGGAATGTTTTGTTTCCAAATCTTCAAGTATTTGGTTAAGAAATTAAGACCTAGCGCTGATAAATTTGATCACTGAGATATAATTAGGCCAATAACATGTTTGATATGCAACCCTGCTATGTGTCAGTCTTCCCCTGTAGAGATTATGATTGGGTTGTTGTTCTTTAATTTTGGTTTGTCTCGGTCAAAGCACTGCCCCATCAGTGCCTCGTCATCTTGTCAGCTCAACGCTTTCAACACAGTTCTTCAGAGCATTGCATAAATCCTGGCCTGAGTTGGCGTCTTTGAATGTTTCGACATATTGCCAATTACAATTATCTTCGTTTACTTCAACTCCGTAATTATTTTTCCATGTTCTGACAGAATTTTTTTCACATTTGTATTTTCTACCCTGTTATGATAAAACTTCAATAACATTTTTGTTTGTAATCAGAAAACATTACTTTTGGTCTAGAATTATAAGAGAATGCATTCTCTTTTATATAACACAAATTTAATGAGGTCAAATCAACGATGGTATTGTTAATTAGGAGAGAAAGAGTTAAACATTTTAGAATGATGTATAGAAAATGCTTCTTTAACCTCTTCATCAGGAGAATCAGAAGTTTCAATGATTTATATTAATATTTAAATTATTTATTTTTAATATGCATGTATATGTATGTTTTCAATTTTCAATAATATGTGGGCACACCTAATATTTGTAGGTGTGCGAGCGCCGCATAAAACACTTTGGCGTGCCGTATGTGGCCCGCGGTTCGTAATTTGCCCACCCCCAATTTATGACTACGTCGTGTTTCAATGTTTGGATAAAATAAGTCTAATGCCATCTCCTCATGTTTAAAAAGCTCTCACCTATCACCTCACCTATGGCCGAATTTTCCGACTAGTTTCAACTTTTTTTTTTGTTTACAACTTTACTTAGGTGAATGTGTGTGTGTGTGTATATTGAGGAAGTAATTTATATAACTTAATTAATCTTACACAAGCTATATCCTATAACTAAATCCCATACAAGATATGTCCTATTTGACTTGCGGGAGTTTCAATTATCTATTTGCTTGTTTGTCATTTAATGATGAAAGTTTTAAGCCTGACGCCACACCGTAATGAAGTACAGCGTTTAACACGATCCTATGCCAAAGTAATGTTAACCTATAACATTAGTAGTACTATACCGTGTTGATGTAAACGTAACCTATATATGATGTTATGCTGTATTGATGTAAACGTAACCTATATATGATGTTATACTGTATTGATGTAAACGTAACCTATATATGATGTTATACGGTATTGATGTAAACCTAACCTATATATGATGTTATACTTAATTGATGTAAACCTAACCTATATATGATGTTATACTGTATTGATGTAAACGTAACCTATATATGATGTTATACTGTATTGATGTAAACCTAACCTATATATGATGTTATACTGTATTGATGTAAACCTAACCTATATATGATGTTATACTGTATTGATGTAAACCTAACCTATATATGATGTTATACTGTATTGATGTAAACATAAAATAGGCATTTCGTAAAATGGTAATTTTAACATTTTACCATCACAAGGGTGATAAAGGAAATCAATCGCAAAAACTCTTCTGTTCCTAAGCAAATAAATCATGGTATATAATTGGACTTTCTGGTGTAAACTTCCCATGTAATGTTCAAGAGAAACATTGACATTGATATGTATGTATATTCTGTGTGCTATCGTACTATTCCTTTGCTCTTATTAAGTATTGGTATGGCTGCCTGGTCGTGCGGTGTGAGCGCAGGACTGTCGTTCGGTCGTCTTGGTTGTCCCGGGTTCATACCCTACCCACTGCCATCCCCGTCGTCCTGCGAGAGGTTTGGACAAGGAAGTAGATTATCTTCAACTCTGAAGGCACATCCGAAACATGCAAAATGTAAAACATATTTGCAAAACATATGCACCAAAATTAAAGACATTTCCTAAATGATAATAAAGATTATTATTATCACCATCGTATGTCGCCATGCATTGTAATATTATTATTGGAGTGAATTAATTTTCAATCTGGCACTGCGGGAACAGAATTTCGTTAAAGGATAATAAAAATTTATTGTAGTCCCCTTGATAGAACTAGTCTGATGGTGTCTGCAGCAGCACTATCTATCGTATCTTATCTTTAAGAGGGTATGAAGTGTAAGATAGTTTGAAGAGAAGTCTGTCAGATAAATCTACTGTGTATGTGTTAGTGCCTGATTGTTCTGAACTGACGATGGAAGGTAAAAGGTTCTGTTCGTCTTATCCTGGGGGCGCATTCTCTAGACATTGTCAACTTAAACATTTCTCTGACTCGCCTTCCCGCCCCCCTCCCCTCCCTTACACACTTTTGTCCACATTGGGTCATTGATTGATGGTAGTTAGGTCCTAACTGTCACTAGTAGCGGAAGTGGTGTACCACTCTCCCCGTACTGGGGCACTACAATGACTTTCTATCACGACCAGCCATGGGAGAAAAAATGGGAGGGGGTAATCCGAGTTAGCAGCCCATTCAATACTGTCTTTACATTTATGTCAACATTTTCAGTGGGGGGTTTACACGTAGATCAAGGAATGCGTTTGTTACGTTTACGTCGACGTTTTCCAGTTTCTGTAACATTTGTGAGTAGTCTTTTCTGTCCCCTTTCCATTTTTTTTTTTTATTTTCCCTATTACGTAAAGTTCAGAAAATTCGGCTGTGGACGGTAGCCGGGGGTGAGATGAAGAAAGAAACAAGATAGCAAAGACAATGTGTGTGTGTATGTGACTCTGAAGATAAAAACTAGTTCTTGCTCCAGATCTAGGCAAAGTTCCATGAAATCAGTTGTTACATTTTTTTTTCTTCTATTTTTTTTGTTAGAACCACATGTGACGGACAGATAGACCACATAAAACAAATAACGGCTTTTCCCATTCGAGGGCTTCTTAAAACACAGAAAAATTGTCTACACTATTGTACTTGTGTATTTTTTTCTTGAAATAAATAACCCTAAACAAAGCAAAACTATTAAACTATGCGCACAAAGCCTTTCTTACCGTTATGGAGTGTGTGCGTGTGTGTTTCTACAGTGACTGTGAGAAGTCAGCGATTGGTTGGTGGCCATGCAGTGTAATGATGCAAGATTAACGTCACTATCGTAAGCTGTCTTGGGTACGACACTCGAGTCCAGAATGATAGAATGGAAAGACGAGTTTTTGTAGTTTTTTTTTTTTTTTTTTTCAAAATACCATTTTGTATTATTTCTAAAGTCTGCTGCATTGATTTCATTTCAATGTGTCTCTATTGTAATAAAAGTTATATTTAGTCTTGTTCACAAAGAAGTTATTCAAGTTAAAACAAGTTAAAATATGACTTGAAGGTAAAAGGTTTAGTTGTCTACCAGCAGTTTGGTGCCATATGTCACAACGACCTGGAAACTTACATGAAAATGATCATTTATCAATACAGTGTCTAGTGTGCATTTTGCTTACTGTAATCTATCTGCTAAGACAAAGCTTGTATAAAAAAAATTAAGGCTTAAGCATTTCTATAATACAAATTAACTGAAAAAAAAAAATACACTGGCTATAGTTTGCTGCCAGGGTGAGGCCGAGTTATCCGAGCTGTAGAGTCATTGGGTGGTGAGTTTTTCGTGACTGTACTATAGTTTCAAATAATTGTATACCTATCATTAGATTGTCCTTAAAAAAAAAAAACAAGTAGATTAGAAAAAAATATATATGAAAAAAAAAACAACTTATTTTGATTCAAACTGCGTGTAATTAATTTTTAGAAGATCTAGAGCAACAATAATACATTTTTGTACTTGAAATAGTTTGTATTTTTTTTGTTTAACTCAACTTTTTGTATGCTCTGTGCGTTGTGGTCCAATGACTTTTGGAGACCAGTTTGGGGGTGGGGGGGGGGGGGTGCGTCGGGCACCTGGGAGAACGTTTCAGTGCTGCCAATGAAAGACAAAACAGTAGCTCCAGTCTGAATTCGAACTCGTGCCTCCACAATAAAAGACGGACTTGTTAGCCACTGAGCTATTCAAGCACTGAAATAAAAGTAGGTTTGATAGTCTATTGTTAGTTTTAGTTTTAGCGAACGTTTTCTCAACACAAGGCTTATCTCCCCTTAGCTTAGTATGCCCTACTGTTTCTGTGTACTGTGTATAACAAATTTTATTAATTACGAATAACTGATTAACTAATTTTTTTCATTGATTCGACAATGGAAAAAATTATCGACTGTGAATAATTGTGCAGTTTTAATTTTATCCGAGAATGGGAAGTGGGAGCGTGTACAAGAATTCAACCCAGACAGACAGACAGACAAAGTGATTTCATTTAAGCTTTGTAAAAAGGACATTAGTATTAACTCGCTTGGTATTCATTTTTTTGTGTGTAATATAACCACAAACTGCTGATTTTTTTTAAAAAGGTTTGCTTACATAAGTGTGTCCTGAATTTAATGTGTGTTATTGTCCGAGTGTGTCTGGACTCTGAAAAAAAAATATATTTGACTTCTTGAAGGTGACACCAAAGTTCGAGTCCATGTACTTTGATGAATTAGTGAGGAACTTTTCTCCTAGATCTACTTCAGGTCATCACATATCCTGTTAAACCTTTTTTTTTTTTACCTTGTAAATTGTTTTGTTTGTTTTGTTTTTTTTAATTTATTTTTGGGTGGGTTTACCCGTAGACCTTGAATGTGTGTGTTGTGGTATGTGTGGTAGCCCTGCTATTACTTCTGTTAAAACTAATACTTGTAGCTTATCTGTAACACCCCCCCCCCACCCAAAAAAAAAATCGATGTGGTCAAAGAGAATTGATTGGCCGACATTTAACAAGTGAGTAAAGAGCTCGTGCTCTATGAATGTTCCAGAAGTTTACTAATCAACTTCTTCTTCTCCAATGCTCTGATCTCACTTTCTACACATCCACATGTTAGCCAGCGTCAGTTTACACCTAAAGCTATATTAATATCTATGTTAACGACAATTAGTAAATCCAGGCATTCAATAGAGTACTGAAACACTAATATTTCAAGATGTTTTTCTCGCTAGCTAGATGCTAACCGGTATCTTTCCGAAATTGTCTTTTAAGTGTATCCATTGCTCTACTGGTCAACTTCTGTGCCTACATGTCATGGGTTGTGGGGCGGGAAAGGGTGCATGGACGTTTTACTCGTTGTTTAACGTGGACATTAAATAACTGTTTGGGCCAACTTTCGTTTTGTTGTCTGGTCCTTGTGAAGGAATCAATTATGAAAGCACAAAGATGACAGTCATTGACGGGCTTAACACTACTTAATAGCGAAGGGATTGAACGTGCGATTCCGCTTCCGGTATATTTTATTTCTGACAAATAATCTAGTTTCCAACATTCTATTGTCCAAGTTTTGAGACGCTCTTCGAATGACTTAGTTTTTGTTTCCTAAAACCAGATTTTGTGTGTTATGAATGTTTTGAAACGGTTTGGACTATTTTAAGACATTTTGATGATGTCATCATGTCCTTTCTTCGTTTCACATGAATGAAGTAAATGTAAAGAAATGTCCGGTACCATATTGTAGCCTGATAGACCAGTGTACACTGGGTAGACTCTGAGTAGACTTTGTATGTCCAAGTTAAGGAGATTTTTTTTTTCGCAAAGTTCGGGCGGTTAGTTTGTTTTGCATGTTTCGGGTGTTCCTTGAAAACTAGTACATCATAGCCCAAACTTCTTAGGGGATGAAGGCGGGCAGAGTGCGAACCTTGGACCTTGGAGACGACTATTCAGAGCGCATACCACACGACCAGGCTGCCATCTGCTACCAGGCACATAACCTTGTATGTGAATACAATAATGAATATGCTGGAGGCTGCAGGTGTCACCCGTGTGAAAAGGGTGAAGTTGTTTTAATCGTTCTTGACACGTTTTAAGTTAGTTTTGTCTTCTGACAATCTCAAGTTCTTTGCACGTCAAACACCAGCAGTATCCCAAGTCACTGGGGACCAGCAAAGAGAAGTGCCCACTTATTAGACGTGACACGAGGAGACGACTCCTTGCTGTTTCTCCGTGCTGCTATTTTTCTTATAAGTCGAAACAGTCACTTAGCTCCCTTAACTGAAAGTCTTTGATCATTAGAAACAAGCATTGAAAACAAATTATATTTGTTTAAAATGTATAAATTACAAGCATGAACTGCTAATAAATATGTTGGGACAAAACAATAAAACAAAGATGTCATTACTCTCTAGTATCTCTTCAATGGGGTTGACTACGACTAGAAAACAAAGATGTCTATTGACTTGAGAACTAGTATCTCTTCAATGGGGTTGACTACGACTAGAAAACAAAGATGTCATTACTCTCTAGTATCTCTTCAATGAGGTTGACTACGACTAGAAAACAAAGATGTCTATTGACTTGAGAACTAGTATCTCTTCAATGGGGTTGACTACGACTAGAAAACAAAGATGTCTATTGACTTGAGAACTAGTATTTCTTCAATATGGTTGACTATGACTGGCCATTGTGTATGTGTTGTTGGCAGCGCAAGATTGGATGCTGGCACTGTCTTGCTATGCTGTGTGGGAGTTTTGTATTTTTCTGCTGCAACTCTATTGCAGCTGGGAATGATGCAGAAGACATGAAGGCAAAAAAAAAAAATTCAATAGATGCTGTCTCAATAGTGTTTGAAAAAATTAGAAGAAGAAATCAAGTTATCTTTTGTCACCAGGATTCCTATTTGTCATCAGTAGTTTAGTGTCATGTTTATGTTGCATGTAATGTATCTCACTCCATGTTGTCTATTTCGCTGTCTGTTGCTCAACCCTACCACTATCTACTTGGAAATCAGCTCTGAAATCAGAAAAAACACGACTGTGTGTGATCATCTGACAAGAACAAGGGGAAAGTGTCAATATCAAGTTTTTTCCGACCTTTTCTTTCCTTTTTTTTTTAATGTGAACCTTTTACTCTACTCTAATACTATTTGATCTTTATGTTGCATGGCGGGCTTAACACTAAGGGATTAAACGTGCGATTGAATAAGTTCTTTGTGAACAAAACTAAATATAAATTTTATTACATTATAGACAAATTCGAAGTGAGATGCCTCTATAACTGTTACAATCGGAGCGGCCTTACAATAAGCCTCTCCAAGACCAAAAGCCTGGCACAAGATGTCTCAGAAATACCAGTGAGACCCAAGGGCCGCCCAAGACTAATCTACAGAGATGTCTGCAAGCGAGACATGAGAGTCGCGGGCATCGACCAAAGTATGTGGGAGGACATAGCCCAAGACCAGACATCATGGAGACAGACTGTGACCTGCTGGTAGGAACTTTGCCGAGTGCAAAGAAACGAAGCTGCACCAAGAGAAACAAAAAGAAAGCTGCTCTGTCAGTTAGTCCTAACACAGATGCATATACATGCACGAACTGTGTCAGACTCTGCCGCTCCAGAATTGGTTTGTTGAGTCAAGTCAGATTCAGCTGCATCTCATGACGTAACCAAAGCCAGTGACTCATATGGGCGCATCCATTTCTTCCGAGATAGAAGGAGCCATATATAGACAAATTCGACTTCAGATGAAATGAAATAAACACAAATTGCAACAAATCTTCACTTTACCTATACCTTAGTCTGCTGAACCAGTGGGACACAAGATTTATCTCAGTCTTTAATAGAGCCTCTTTCAATGGCAGACCCGTCCATTCTTTTATGTTGTCTTCCCATCACTTTCTCTGTCGCCTCTTCTTCTTTTTTTTTTCCTGGTACTGTTCCTTGATGGAAGGTCTTTGCAAGGCTAGCAAAACAAATTTAACTCACTATAAAAACGTCTTCACACTCTGCCTTCCTGGATTTGTCTCGCACCTCACACAGCTTACAACAGCGCCGCTTATCTTGCATCATTACACAAGATTAACATTAAATTAATGCTCGCCATTAAATTAATTCTCGCTCGCCACAACAAACAATAGATACTCCCTTTAGATACTCCCTTTCCTTATCATCACTTGGAAACACACACACACATTCCATAACAGGGATTCAACTGTTACTTGCATTAGTTTAGGCTGACCTTAAAAAAGATACTCTATACAGTTTTTCAACTTTCTTATCAAAATCTTCAATGTTCTGAAAAGCTTGTTGCACTTACTATGTGTAGCCTACTATGCAACAACACAGGTCATTTCTCTTATTTTTGAGAGATTATTGTCCCTTTGTATTTTAACTAAAACTGAGAGAAAACATGACCTTAGAAATTATTTTTTTAAGGAAATAAGAGTGATGATTAATTTTGCTGAACATTCTTGATGATTTATAAAGCAAGTTTTAACCATTGATTAACAAAAAAAACTCCTTGGATAAAGTTTCTTATTTCTTTAGTTTTCAACTATGTGACATTTCGTAAGAAACATAATCTTCCTTTGCTAAGGGTATTTGTTTAGAAAAAAAATGCTGTTATAAAGAATTTGTTTTTTTTCCCATGGTGCTAGACAGACTTACTTGAATCAGTGATTTACTTTTTTTTTGGGTATGCAATCTAGATAAAAATCAGTTCTTGTGAAATTGAAAGGATATCTCTTAGATTTGCTCATGAAGTTTAAATGGAACATTTTGATCTTAACCCAATTTCTAGACATAATTAGGAATTTTGGTTTCTCTGAGATTTCTAACTGCACCCAAAAACTTTTTAAAAATAAATGTTTCAAAATAAACAAAAGCAATATTTGTTTATTAACAGTAATTTTTATAGACAATAAAAAAAATATATAACATATTATATTTTAATGATTTTATTTCCGAAAACAAAAATATTTTTTACAAAAATAAATTGAGATTCTGAGTTGACAGCATGTCAATTTCATTTTCTTGGTTTCAATCTGTGATTAGAACTGCCTGAACTCATAAGGATATGTTCAGATTCAAATTGAAAGTTGACATTTACTTCTCTTTTGGACCAAGTATCCAATTTTCACTCTTCAGAATTTCTTTTAAGAAAGCATTTTAAAAAATGTAATATGGTTTACAAGCTCGACTTTTTAATAATAACGTTGGTTATTTATGACATCCTAGATATTGGAATGGTTGAGGACTTAAAGGATTTGTGTTATTATGTTATAAAAAGGATTTAAAGAAAATAATTAAAATAAGAAAAGAAAGATTTTTTTTAAATTTAATCTTTATGGCTCCATTTTTTGTGTGTCTGAATTTGCTGTTTCTCTGCATCTGACTTTTTAAAAATGAAATCTGTGATGCTATGCTTAGAATTTAAAATTAAAACATCTTTTTATTTGTGAAAAAAATCATTTTCAAACATTTTATTTCTGGATTATTTTTGTGACATCAGTCTTGCATAGGTTTGGGTCAAATGTTGGTAGTTAGGGCATTCCCTTACAGAAATAACTGGTCTCTGGAAGGAAAGTAGCCTTCACTTTATGGATTGTGGTCATTAAGGCACATTAGACACATATCTCATATTTCTGTTAGATGCTTTGGTGGTTTCATGGTTCCTGAAAATAATGCACTAGACTAGTTGTTGTTTGTAGCTCTTTTGTAAGTAAAGTTCCCTTTCAGACCTTGTGATCTATACGGCATGTGATGTAAAAGTCATCTGTTTCTTTGGCCCATGGTTAGCATGTCATGTGGCCAGCACAACGACCAACTACCTTTATTTTCCCCAACTACCTTTATTTTCCCCAACTAATGTCAGGTACCCATTAGAGATGGATGAACTCAAAAGTCCCCAAATATCCCAAAATTAAAATCCCAGTCTTCACCAGGATTCGAACCTAGGACCCCAGGGTCAGAAGCCAAGTGTTTTACTAAGCCTTTTTCGTACTTGTTTTAAAAAAAAGCATCACTCTTTTCTTTCTCTCCTCCTCACTCTCATAGTGTCTTTATGCTCAATCTGCCTCCTTTCAACTTTGTGTATTGTTTTTTTTTTCCTTTTAAAATACCACTTTTAAGACTATCCCATTATACAGTGAAAAATGACACTTGTCAACATTTCTTCAGTTACATCTATGTCATTGTCTGAATCAATTAACATAAGGACACCAACATTACTGGTAGACAGCCCAGGTGTACAGTCACACACTCACACTCCTGTCCACATGAACTACACTAAACTATGCAATAGTTTGATGGTCATGACTGCACCCAACACTTTGTCACAAGAGACCAACACCAGAAAATGATGGATCACTTAGAATAATTTTTGTTGCATGACAGTGGTGATGGGGATAAAGTTTCCCTTTGTTTTTTTTCCTTCTGGCTTTAATTTTAGACCAACAAACCCTAAATTAAACATATGCAGAGCTTTGACCACTTGCTTTTGTAAGGTCAACTGTCTGTAACTTAAAACCCAAGCATCTATTTTTAGCAATATGTGGATTTAGCTTTAGAAAAATACATACATATTATATATATATATATGTTTGTGTATGGAAATTTTTTTTTGAAAGTGTAGTGTAGTGAGTTTGTGAGAGAATATTTACTTGTTTACAGTTTGTGATAAAGTGACCAAGAGGCAAAGAAGTTTGCAATAATCTAAAGAGAGATGGACAAAAGTTGAGATAGGATGGGGAAGTATCTAGCTCTGGGATTGGTTGTACTTTATCTACTTCTGACCTTATATTTGCATTTACGCTGAACCTTGACACTTCATTCTCTTGAACCTGAAGATCCCCCTCTGTGATTAGTTGAATTATTCTTAAGTTTGACATTTATTGTCTTGTGTATACAATATCAGATGCACATGCTGGACTGCATAGGAAATCATTCTGTGTTTGAGTGAAGCAAGACTGATAAAATACTGATTAATCAAAATTTAGCTTTTGTGTGTTTATCCCCATATATATATATATATATATATATATATATATATATATATATGTATGTGTGTGTGTGCGTGCATGTGTGTGTGTGTGTGTGTGTAAAAACACCTTTTTGACCATACCTCCCATTTATGGGTGGATGCCAAGGACTGCAGCACTTAATATTTTGTTCAGTGATAGCTACAATGTTTTTTTCTCATTCAATCCATGAGTTTGTTTTTTCCTTTCATTTGCAGAGTTGTCTCCCCTCTTCACTTCATCTTAACCCTTGCTGACCTTGATATCCTTCCTCACTATCCTCATCTTTTTTTTTTTTGTCCCTTTCCTCCATCTTTGTCGTCCCTCTCCTCACTAGGAGAAATCTTTTTTTTGTTGTTGATGTTTTCAATATAAATTATCTCTATTTTTTTCTTTATTTTGACAGAGTGAGTTTGAGAAGCGGGTCATTGACAAAGGACCAGATGGTTTCTATGTGCATAAAGAAGAGAAAGAGCATCAACCATTCCAGGAAGAAAACAAAGCAGAAGTATTGCATCAGGTAGAAAACAAAGTAGAAGTATTGCATCAGGTAGAAAACCAGTGGAAGAAAAAACAAGATGCTGAGATCACACAGTCACGTCAGGTAAGGTCATGTCAATATATTCAAGTAGAAATGCAAAGCACCTAATTAAGAAACAATTTAACATTATCAATTACTTTGTCTTAACAAATCAATTTCAATGTACTGACGAAATAGTATTTTAAAATAGTCAAATTCACCAAACATTGATTTTAAGTCACTAGCTTTTGCTTCTTATGTCTTATCAGTATATATACCAGCTAATTAAATCTGTGCTATTAGTATAGACTAGGTTTTAGCAGTAAAGTAAAGTATCCCTTTCATACCTCATGATCTATAGGGCAAATGCTGTAAAGCTAATCTGTTTCATGTGGCCGGCACAACAACCAACCATTTTTACTTTCCCCAACTAATGTCAGGTACCCGTTAGTGTTAGTTTTAAAAATCCTGAAAATTCAAAATCTCCTTCTTCACTGAGATTTGAACCAAAAACTCCCAGAAAGAAGTCAAAAGCAAAACCACTCAGCTACCACCAGGTTTTAGCAATATTAATATAAATTTATCTGAATGGGAAAGCAGGCTGACAGACAAACATACAATTAGAAAGAAAATAAAATTAAGCTTTATGGAAAAACAATGCTAGCAGCTATTTTTAGATATGTTTATGTAAGAGCCTTTCATTCACTTCTGTTTGGACAAAAAATTTAGTTTCAATTCACATTAAGGAAACAAAGCTGGAATGTGACTTTGAAGATGCAATGCTTGCTAACTCTTTTATTATTTTGTAATATTTGTTTCAGACTTTTATAGAGACCAAGAAGCTACTGCCACCAGATGATGAGCTAGGGGATATCCCATGGGGCCAATTTGATGAGCTTGGCTACATCAGTAAGACCACTTTGAAACCTGGTCAGGACCCATATGCTAGAAATAAGTTCAACCTTCAGGCTAGTGACAACATCAAGTCCAACCGACATGTACCAGATACCAGGCACATGAAGTAAGTTACTTTCATTGGGTTGGGAACATTTGAATGGGGCTTCAATTTCTACAATTTTGTGAAAAGTATTTGTGTAAATGGTCTATAGATGTTCAAACCATCATATTTTTTTTGTTCATTTTTATTTGAATGAGCTTGGGACAGTGTCTATTTCCATGATCAATATCCACTCATGTAGTGAATGTACCCAATCATTTTTTAAACTGGTATTTCATAAGAGAGTATCCCTTTCAGATGAATACCTTGTAATTTTCTATACACATATTTATTGTAAACATTTTACCAAACATTCTAGTTTCTATTACTGTTACAAGGATTAGTAATTTTTGCGAATAATTTAAAATCTGAAGCTGATTCACAAATTTTAACACACTCAGGTCTAACTGTACCATTTACAGAGTCATTTCAAATAGAATCTATCTATTGTAGACAATAAAATATAAACAGATAAAAGATTCCCCTGTTGTACTTGCAAATCAAAAAAGCACAGAAAAAACTTTAAAAATGTGTAATATAGAAAAAAAAAATTTACTAATAAATGACCAATCCAATATCTTTGGAATGTATGATTTTGTATTTAATTTTTTATTTTGTTTTAAACAAAAAGTAAAAAAGTAAACTCACTATCTAGAATAGTTAAGCATTCTTGCTTCAGATCCATTAAAAAAAAATGTATTTACATTAAAATTGGATTCAAGATTCTCATTAGAACAACAAAAGAACTTGTCAATCGCATGCAATGGATAATAAACTGAAAAAAATAATAAATAAGTAATATCGAAGTAAACTTGCATGCTCAGCTTATTTTCTGTTTTTAAATCTTGTGTGTCTCTGTGAGTGTGTGTGTGTATTTCCTTTCATATATAAGAAGATTGAGAAATCTTCAGAAATTCAAATCAGAATAACTTGAAAATTTTTTTAAAACTTTGAATTTTTATTCTTTTATTAAGCAGCTACTAGTTTGTATGCATAATCTCCTTTATTCCATTTTTGTAAATAGATTTTTTTTTCAGTTGATTTGATTGGTTTATGGTTATTTTTTTTATTTTTAGTTTAAGTAGATAAACATAGACAAATACAATTATCTTGAAATGGAATAAAGCAGAACTTTCTTCACTTCTATAATTTTATACAAATCTAGTTCTGTTTCATACTTTTCACTTCTATAACTCTATGCAAATCTAGTTCTGTCTCATACTTTTTACTTCTATAACTTTATACAAATCTAGTTCTGTCTCATACTAATGGGAGTATTTTTAGATAAAACAATGTCAGCAGCAAATAACACTCATCATTGACAACAACAATTTCAAATACTTTTACTGGCACAGAACAAGATCTATACCTTCGTTCTCCAGAATGACTCAGTTTATAGGATGAATCCAAAGTTCTAAATAATGATATGTACATTAACCAATTGTATGGTTTTAATATTCCACTCATTCATAATATGTTGTTGTATACTTCAAACAAGATTTAAGTTATGTGGAAAATGAATTAAGATAAATAAAATATTAGCATTTGTTTTATGTTAGTTATCAAAAGTATACATACATAATTACCACTAAGCTTCTAAAGCTTTACATTTACATGTGAAAATTAAAGGTCTTTTTAATTAGCTGTATTTTTGGGGGGGCTGCATTATTTTTAGTCTGTACTCATTCTTATTGTTAATGGTTAAAACCAAAGAAAATGTGCATAATCAAATTGTTGTGTAATATTAATTTGAAGTGATAACCTAAATCATGCATGGAAGTGATATTGAGACCAAACTTAATTGAGTAAATGACTCAACACTTTATGTCTACTATCTGACTATGTAATCAGTCTTGTGACAGAGTCAAGCACATATCCTTACAAGCTAGCAATATCTAGTAGTTCATCTTCTAAAACATTTCTTAGAAATAAGTGAATGTTTGAAATAAATGAGTTTGAGAAAAGTGCATGAAAAGCCCTTTCATTATCGTTAATCTCAGCCAGGATTTTTCAAAGGAACCATAACTTTTTTTATAAAAAAAGTTTTATAGAGTAAAGTTGAATTTTTTTTCTTTTTGATTTCTTTCATCTTCACAGCTGCAGGTCAGAGACATGGAGTCAAGATTTGCCAGACACTTCCGTTATCATCACCTTTCATAATGAGGCCAGGTCAGCACTGCTGCGCACTATTGTTAGGTAAGGGGTTAATTTTGTACAAAGCTTATATCAACTCACTCTGTCTGTCTATCTGTACATGTTATTTCTCCTACACCCAATCTCAGATCAAGCTGAAACTTATCAAAATTATTTCTTTTACCTGAAACAAGAATCATTTTTAAAAAATTAACCAACTAGTTAATTAACTAGAGACTTTTCTTTTTTTTTTAAGGACTTGTCTATTTGTTTATTATTCAATTTTGTATTAGCTAATAGTTTCCACTCTGTTAAGTTTAAGGTCTCAGTGCTTTTCATTAGCGTTTCTGTTCCAAAACTTTTGTCAAGACCTTTTCTTTTATACATTTTTGAAAGATTAATAAAAAAACAAACCTGGAGTTTTATTTTTACCTTAGTTAATCAATAGGAAATGGTTTTGTTACATAAACTCCTTATAAACAATATACCAATACTTCAAGTTAGCTCATACAAGTATCTAAGTGTTATTTTAGACAACAGGTTTTCATGGGAAGACCATCTTGAGAACCTAGCAAATTTGTACAAACTGAACAGTTTTAAATTGCAAAAGAATAATATCTTTGCTAATTTTTACTGTGTGAATAAAATCTGCTTCTGCAATATGCATTATTATCATGTTGGTAAGTAAAGTAGCTTGTTCAATTCTTATAAAAAGAGTGTCAAACACCACACGCATATTTCAATGAACTTTTTTTTTTTAACAAAGATACTCAGCAAAGTCAGAAAAATTTTAGAAGACAACTGCTCCCCACCCCATCAAAACTGCTTCAAGATATGTCAAAGTTTGTGACTTCTGTCCATTTACCCTACCAGCCCTGATCCCCTGAACAAACTGTTTCCTATGACCTGAACTCCATGACCATGCCCATCTTTACTTACTATCTTTGAAGCTCTAGATCTCATGAAAATCAAGTTTTTTTTATCAAATGATCTCTTAAAGTATCATTCAGTTAAAGTAAAAATTTTATTTTTAGTAAAATTCTGACTCCTAAGAGTCTAAATCAACTTAAATATTAATCAACTTAAGGCTTATTACAAGCCGAGACCTATTTTTTATGTGCTTGGTTCATTTTTATTGCAAATTTTTAGAAAATTTTCATGTAAAATCACACCAATTCAAAGTAAACACATGGGCATGGGCGAAAACTAAACATGTAGTTAAATTCAAATATGATGGGTTGGTTATTTATTTTATTCTGACTCATTTTTCCATGAAATAAGCAAGTACTGAAAAAGGGGCCACCGGCATAGCAGCCATTTTGGAACTTACTGAAAAAGTGGTTCACTGATCTGGTAGTGTTCACCATTTGAGCCAGTTAGCCTGAATTATCAGTCTGCCCATAAAGAGCCATGCCCCGCCAGCCCAGTATATCGGTCTCTGACACCTTACCTGAGACTACAGTCTTTAAGAGCTAATGTTTGTTTGTAAAATGTTTTACATGTTTCGGATGTTCCTTCAGAGTTGAAGATAATTACTTCCTAGTCCAAACCTTTCGCAGGACGACGGGGGATGGGAGTGGGCAGGGTTTGAACCCGGGACCATCGATAAATCTGAACGACAGTCCAGCGTGCAAACCGCACGACCAGGCAGCCATCCTAGGGAGCTCAAGGGAATGGGTACTTAAGGGGAGGTAACTGAGGGTCCAAAGGGTTAAGGCAAAAACTAAACACAGATTGAGATTGCATCAGTGCTACTCATTGACAAGGAAAGGTGGCAAAGTTTTCTGCTTTTAAGCTGAATGTCTTAGATTCAAATTCGGTTAAGCCTTTTTTTTAAATTATAGAATTAAGCCTGCCTGAGTCCCTTCAGCTTTTCAAAGTACTTGATTGGGATAGTTAAGATGATTGGCCACTGTTATGACATATGTCACAATGAAACTAACTTCATCTGACTATGTTCTTGAGAGTAATACATCACTTTTTTTTTACCTAACATATTAGGATTTGTTAGAAGAAAAAAACAATCTGTTCATTTATACCATTTAAGTTCAGAGGAATTTCTTTTGAAAAAAAACAACTGAGGACTTTTGAACTAACTATGGACATAGATGACATTTTGTACTCTTGGGATTGATTTCATGGGCTGTCTCAAGTGTAATGATCAATTTATTTTCTCACTGAACCACATTCTGAAATAGAATCAAATTTGTCTGCCCTTTACTCTCTTTTCGTTTATCCCCCCTTTACCTTCTTTTCCTTTTAACTAAAGCATTTCTTTTTGGTTGTTTCTGCTTAGAAGATCTTTGTAAGAATTCATTGATTCTTTTACTAATGAAATTTCTTTGATTTACCTAAAAAAAAATGGATTTGTTTTTTAAAAGCTTATATCATCTCATTCTGTCTGTCTGTCTGTTAAAAAGTGTGCACTCATTATTTCAGATACCCCGGATCAAGCTGAAATTTTGCACAATTATTTCTTTTACCTGACAACAAAAGAATGAATTTTAAAAAATTAACCAATTAGTTAATGAACTATTGGTAATTAATTGGTAATTAATGGTAATTAATTATTTTGTTTGGTATCTTGATCAAAGAAAAGAATTGTACTTGACTGAAGTGGTGGTATAAACTGAATTAGTCCCCTCTATAGGTTACCACTCTAAATTGAAACAAACAATATATAACCATTCAATCTTCTCTAGTCATAAGTATCTCACAAGCTGACTGGTTTTCATGTCAGCCCAAGGAGATGTGAGCCACGATTTTGAATTCAGATTGTTCTTTTTTTTTTTTTTTGTAATTGCTTTTAAAACCAATGACGGTAAAATCCCGCAACCCCTTTTTTTAAAAAATATATAAATGCTTTTAAAAAGCAATAATGGTAAGACATTCCTTTCTTTCTTTTTTCAGTCCCCCCCCCCCCCCTCATTTTCCCAACTGGATAGGAACAATAAAAGCATGAAATAGTGCTAAACAAAAATTGGTAAAAATATTATTCATCACACTTTTTATTGTTCTTGTTCTACATCTATTACAAATTTAATTGACTGTCTTTTTTTTTTTTCAAAGTATTTTTTATGTTTTTCTTGTATTTGAGATGTAGAGGAAGGTGAGAGCCACTGTCATTTTAGTGTCTGTTTTTGTTAGTTTACTGATACTTTTAGTAAGTGCTTAAGAACTGGGTTAAGCACCTTTAGTTTTATAATACTTATTACATTCCTTCTGGTGATAGATAATACATATATTTTTTTTCACTATTATGCATGCACAAACAGCTACACAATAGATTATGTGTAAAAAAAAATAATATTAATGATGTACTACCAAGACTCATTTTTATAAATTCTTTGCATTATTTTCATGCAGGCATAGTTCCGTTGGCTCTGTCTGTAGACATCATAATATTTACTTATTGACACAATCACATCATAATTTTGTCTCTTTCCCTAGACATGGAACTCTTTCGACCCTTCAACTTTTTCATTTTTATTTACACTCACCTACTTCTTAAAATAACTTTCACCACAACTTGTATGTTAAACACCCATGATAGCTACTGTGATGTATCATTGTCCAGCATGAATTCTCTGCAATCTTCTGATACCACTTTTAAGTTGGAAAGACTGGATAGTCCCTAGATTATAATACTTGAGTTTAATCTAGTTTTCTTGATTTTTTATTAAACAGTAAAGCTGCATGACTTTATATATTTTTAACTCCACAGTATCTTTAGGAAAAGTCCAGACCACCTTATTAGAGAGATCATTCTAGTGGATGACTTCAGTGATGACCGTAAGTTTGCTCATTATTTGGTTTTTAAAGCATCTCCTTATTGATTTTATGTAATTGTACTTTTACAAGTCAAGACTCTGGCTGGAAAAAAGGAGGAACTCCTCAATACTGTGAAGAGATGTAAGTGTAAGATATGACTCACTGTCAAAAGTCATTCTTCAAGGTACAGTGGAGGAAGAATGAAGAAAAGCTGGCTGGACAACATCAAAGAATGGACCAGTCTTGATCTCTTCCTAAGATCGGTTGCTAACTTAGAA
This sequence comes from Biomphalaria pfeifferi, assembly GCA_030265305.1. Taxonomy (NCBI): domain Eukaryota; kingdom Metazoa; phylum Mollusca; class Gastropoda; family Planorbidae; genus Biomphalaria; species Biomphalaria pfeifferi. The sequence goes on from JASAOG010000384.1 coordinate 108,594, forward strand.
AAGTGGAGGAAGGATGAAGAAAAGCTGGCTGGACAACATCAAATCTTGATTTCTTCCTAAGATCAGTTTCTTAATAAAAAAAAAGTGGAGGGATTTAGTTGCATGAAATGTCACAGCACCCATATGATGAAAGTCAAGAACAGATGATGACGATGATAACAGTATGAATATTCATACAATGTATCAGCACTTTAACTAATTGCTTTTATAAACTATGTGTTAACGTAATAGTTTATACTTTAGAAACTGTCGCTGGCTGTAGGATGGAAACCTAAAATGTGTATCAGCTGTACCAGCAGCTGCATGTAAAGATCTTTCATGTTAATTCCTTTTAATACTGTAATCTGTTATCATCTGCTAATTCTGGTGAGTTTGCTCTTTCACTCCCCCCAGCCCCTTCTTCCTTGTACACACACAACTCACAAACAGACTTTGTACAATCCAAAGGTCAGCAACAATCATTCCCATATAGTTTGTACTAGAATGAAGAAAATTGAATAATTTCTTAATGCAAATATTTTACATTTAACAAATCTTTAGCAATGAGATGACTAGTTGCATTTATCAAGTGTTTAAAATAATCATAAAACATAATCACAAAATCAGTCAAGAGTGGTGACTGTCAAGAACTGAACTTCTGTTGTCTAAAGAACACATATGCAGCAACATCATAAACCACTTAGACAAACATAATGTTATCACCCCATACCAACATGGCTTTAGGAAATATAGATCATGTGAAACGCAACTAATAGGACTAATTGATGATTTTTCAAAAGGTTTAGATAATAGTGAACAAATAGATGCTATTTTACTAGATTTTTCCAAGGCTTTTGACAAAGTTCACCACCATAGTTTGCTTAAAAAATTAAAATATTTCGGCATTAATGGTCCACTGCATCAGTGGATTAAAGATTTTCTGATAGGGAGGGAACTAACTGTAATAATAAATGGCTCTAAATCAACACCAATAACAGTAAACTTAGGTGTACATCAAGGAACAGTCTTGGGTCCACTACTATTTTTAATTTACATAAATGATTTACCAAATGCATTAGTTCAGGAACAAAAGTCAGATTATTTGCAGATGATTGCATAATATATAGAACAATAAAAACAACACAAGACACAGATATTTTACAAAGAGAATTAGATGAATTACAGAAATGGGAATCAAATTGGAGCATGTCTTTCCACCCAGAAAAATGTCAGTTGTTAAGAGTAACAAAAAAACTAAAACAAATTAATTCCACTTATCTTATTCATGGCAAACCAGTAACACAGTACTAAAAACGCAAAATACCTAGGTGTTATAATAAATGAAAAACTGTCATGGAATCCACATATTGATGAAACTACAAAAAAATCCAACAAAGCATTAGGGTTTATTAAAAGAAATTTCTATAAATCAAATAAGAACATAAAACTAGAATGTTATTTAACCTTGGTTAGGCCAATAATAGAATATGCATCCACCGTTTGGGACCCCTCAACTCAAGAAAACATTAAGAAACTGGAACAAACACAAAATAGAGCAGTGAGATTCATAACAAACGAATATTCACATTTGACTAGAGTAACACCATTAGTAAAATCACTAAATTTAGAAAGCCTTCAGGACAGAAGACTCAAAAGTAAAGTAGCAATTATACATAAAACACTGAACCATAATCTTCAAATACAAAAACAAAACTTAATAAAATACTCTGAAAGACACAAAAATAAAGGCACATTCCTTGTCCCCTATGCTAGGACAAATTTGTACAAATACTCCTTCTTCCCTAGTGCTATTAGAGCATGGAATGGGTTGCCTGAGCTAGCCAGAAAAACCAGTGACTTGGCAGAATTTAAGTCATTGGTTAATATGCATGACGCGTAGGACGTAATCATCTTCTTTTTTGAAGTAACGTCTGTATTATATAAGATAAGATAAGATAAAGATCAATCTGTTGCAGAATATATATATATATATATATATATATATATATATATGTTGTTATTTTTTTAAAGATGTTTTGGGTTGTTTTTTTTTGGTAATGACCATGTTGACATTTATAAAATGCACTCAGTCAAGATTGAAGTGTACTTTAGATCATCATAATATAAACATGTTTTCACTTTTAAAAAGTTTGTCTCTAAAATTTCTAATTTTCTTTGGATATACAATTTTTCTTTTTTGCTTTATTTAACATGCTTTTAATATGAATTATTATTCTGCAAATAGCATCTGATGGTCAGGAACTTGACAAGATTAAAAAGGTGAAAGTTTTGAGAAATGACAAACGTCAAGGTGAGTGACAGTGTTTATTCCATTTAACGTTATACTCTTGGAGCAATCTTTTAAGGGTTAAGTTATAAATGCACTCAAATCTATTTCTATTAGTTTGAAAGTGATTTATGTTCAGTAGAAAATACTTGACATTTAGATCATTGAATCAAATGTTATTTCACCAAACACATTGACTGGTAAAAGATATTTCTTATTTTTCCAATTGTGTTTTTACTTGCTCTGATTGCAATTCATTGTTACAGAATGTAGCTTAAGTACTTTAAGAACTCCGCCTACAATCGTGCTTCTACTTTAAGTAAAATTGTCTGTTGTTAACCAGAGCAATACATTTTAATGCAGTGGTCTCAAGGGACAATCTTTGCACTGGCCTCCAGAGAGCCTCTGGCTGAACTATCAGAGTGAATAATTTATTTTTACCAACCAGAAAGGGGTCAAAGTTGAGAACTTTCTGTCTGTACAAACACAGTTATCTGGTGAAAAGGAAACTTTTCAAATAAATGATAGAAGAAAGAAATGTGTCTTGGTTGCTTTGAGGACAAGGTTGTTGAGTAATCTGTGACACACACTCTCTCTCTCTCCTACTTTTTAGTGCAGTGTTCAGTTTTGTGTTGGGATCCATCGCTTTTTTTTGTGTTTACTTTTAGCCCGAAAGAGCACTTTCCATCTCAGACTTTAAGGAGGGGGAGGCTAACAGTGGGTCAGTCTGCATTTTGTGCCAAGTGTTGTTGAGTGTGAGGGTGGGGTGAATTTGGGGAAGGCTATATAGTCTGCTTGAGGTCATCATAAACTTTAGGGACACAAGTCTCATGGGCATGAAGTTTCAGATCATCATGACCTTCAACAAGTCCACTTCATTTTAGAGCAGAGAGACATATAATTTTTTTTCATTGTTACTGTTATTACAAAAATTGTTGCCACAGCAATTCACTGCCTAATGGATATTTTGTTATATCAGGGAAAAGTATACATAAATTCGTATTACAGCTACTGATTTACATACCTTTTAAATATGTGTGAATGCTGAAAATACAATTTAAAATCTTGGCATGTTCCATTACTGTGCTATGTAAAGATCCTCAGATTTAACTGTTGTAGAAAACTAGTTTTATTATTTAGAAATAACTAGTGTCATCCCTTTTTTTTTGAAAGGGCAATGGTTGGAGATAGAAAAATTGGATGGTGATGACGTCTCTGTCAACAAAGTTGTTTGATGAATATCCCACACTACTCTTTCCTATAACGTATTCTATCTAGGTCACCACTTAGAAATAAGCTTTCTGTTTCATATTCCAGACCCAGTAATTGAACCATTCAATTTATACTGACTCTGTTTTAAGAGCATTTAATCTTACATGGAGATGAATGTCTTTATTGCTATTGTTGGACGCTACTTACAGTAATTAAAAATAGACAATGACAGCTTTTATTTTTGTTTGGTTGATTCTTTGATTGATTGATTGATTTGTCTCCTAAAGTCTTGAACTTCAATAAATAATTTCCATTCACTTCCTCACCCACTCTGTCTTCTGCTTTGATTTCATTGTTGATCCCCACTGTCAAAAACAAATTCACGAGTTCATTGAGTTATTTTATTCAGGGCACATGTCACATCTGTCATGTTTGTGGTCAGGCATTAAAACAAGGCCCCTACAGGGGAGAGGTCTAAATGGCAGTGCTAAAAAAATAAGGAGCAAATGGTTTCAACTGGGGGGGGGGGGGTCTGAAAGTTGGAAGGAGAGAGGAAGAAAAGTTTTGTTGTCTTTCTAAATGTGGTGTACACTTAAGAGAGGGACGTGTGAAATGTTTGCAGGGAGCTTTGTTTGCTGCAGTGTTTTTAGGTAAATAGGGCTATCTGCACCTGGCAGGGAAGGCAATCACAACAGTGAAATTAAGCTATTTCTGAGCCTTTTAATAGATCTGTGATACTTATGGTATTGATCTAATTCTAAAACACTAAAATTGTGGGTAGTCTTAAATTTGGTAACTGGAAGCTAGTGGTTAAGACTGTTAGAAAAATGAATTTTTTTTTTACCTAGGATATTTTTGAGAACCTTTCTGTCCTGTGATAGATACCTGATATGAGATATGATAACTGCAATAATTCTTTTTGTAATTAGAAGCAGTTAGCCAGTTTAGGCATATGAACAGCTCAAATGTATCTGAAAAACTGTCAAATTGGAAGAAGGCCAAAAAAACAAACAACAGAAACTATTAAGAATTAAGGAAGTGGATCACTGAGTCTAGAAACTATTTCATTTTTTGTAAAGACAATATCAGTCTACTAGAAATATAATAAGAGCTTTTTATCTGCATTTTCTAAGTCTTAAGACATTGGTTAACATAATTGGCTGCCTGGTCATGTGGTATCCTCTCTGGTCTCTCGTTTTGGACTAGGATGTAATTATCTTCAGACTCTGAAGGAACATCCAAGCAAATATACCAAACAAACATTTTTCAACATTGATTGATTATAATGATAAAGAAAACCAAAATGTTTTTTCTTTCTATCATTTCACACACAAAAAAAACACCATTGTCATTCACTATTACTAGACATTACCTTTGTATCCCAGGAGAGCTAACTATGAGATCTATTAGTGCACCAAACTTCTGTCTTCAGGCAAATGTAGGTTTAATACTGTATTCTGTTTCTTTTCTCAGTGGCATCTTTGTTTTCTATTGCCTCACATTGATAGTATTTTGGTATTGTTCTTAATATTTATTTGTAGCAGTCTTACAAAATAATTTTGTTCTCATTACCTTTCTGTCCAAACTTCTGAAGATTTAATCTGTGTAAGCTCTGTACAAGAAGTCATAGGAGTTTCATCTTTTTATTTCTCAATGTATTTTATTTTGGCTATCTCCTTATATACATACTATGCTTTTCAAACTTTTCACCTGAATACTTTCTAGTTCTCCAGGACTAAAACAGCTCATTCTAAACCTCAAGAAAACAAATAGTACCGATGATTGGCTTTTATGTACTGATTGTTTGGGTATATTAGGGTGTGGGTTTAAATATTTTGTTTCTACTTCCTTTGTAATTTGTGTGTGGGTTATAAGCCTTTGCGGGGTATATGCAATATGTCATTCTCTCAATTAGTGTCTTTCAGTCATACTATAAAAAATTACAACATTGTCTTTCTTTTTATTAGCTTCTTGTGTATTGTTCATAATCATAAAGAATAATTATTTAGTTTGCTTATTTCTAATGTCACCATTTACCCTATGACACAGGTCTAATTCGTTCCAGAGTGAACGGAGCTAACATGGCCAAGGGCAAGGTCTTGACTTTCTTAGACAGTCATTGTGAGTGTAATGAAAAGTGGTTGGAGCCACTGTTGGACAGAGTTAAACAGGTAACAATGCTTTCTATTCATTATCATTATCAGTTTCTGGCATTGAATGGATCATAAAAGGGCCTACTCTTTACAAATGAGAGGAAAAAACTGTGGAGCTTATTCTTGAAGGAAATTCTTGAAACAGCAAATGCTCTAGTATCTTGAGAGATTTTTTGTGTATCACTATAATAAGACTGTAGCATATCAATGAAGAAATACAAATAGAACAAAATCTTCTTATACTTAAAAATGATAAAAAATTCAAATAAATATTTGCAGACAAACAAATTGCGTAAAGAATTTTTCAATTAGATTTAAACTACATGCATATTTCAAATTTGTATATACTTTGCTCAAAGCTTAAAAAAAAATGTCAATCTTTCAATTTGGTAAAATAAATAAAAATAAATAATGGCTTTTATATAGCGCTACTTTCATGCTTATAGCAAGCTCAGAATGCTTTGGTCCAATCTCAGTTGTGGACCAGTGGGGGGAGGGGGTATCTAGGAGGTTTTTCCATGCAGCCTTCAGACTCTGCACGAGTTGGCTGTCGAACCTCGAGCCCCCTTAATAGGTAGCCAAGCCAAGTTCAAGCTCACTTAGCCTCTTGACCACGCTTCCCACAATATATGGTAATGAGTCAATGCAGCTTGTATACCTCCATTAATAAAGTGACTTTGGTATATACAAACATAAGCTCAGTTTAGTCATTAAAAAGTTTTAGCACTTTTTGAGCAGACTTTGTTGAATGACTGAGATAACTTAAAAGTCATTATGTATAAAAAAAATGTATTTTCTTGTCTTCTGAGACTTAGTAAATTAAAACCACACACAGATTGCTAATCTATCTTTCCTTCTGTTGGTAATCTTTCTTTTGTCACAACATCTTCAAAACTCCCTGGCCCAGTTAACATTATCTTTTCATTTTTGTTTGTTTTATTTATCAGCTGTCATCTGTTTGGTGGTTTAGTTCTCTACCAGTTGTTTCATTTTGTGTGCACCATTTGTTTGATATGTTCTATGAAATAGAAAATAAGCAAGTGGGCTGCATATCTTATCACACAAATGTGTGTGTGTGTGTGCTTTGTATTTCTACTGATGACCTGGTGTAGCTCCACTGTGCTAGATTTATTCCATTGCAGATATTCTTTCTTGAATGAAGATTTATGTTTACTTATACAAACACTTGCAGAATGACTTTGTTTATTGGAATGGTGACTTCAAGCTCTAGACTACTTAACAAATTACTAGCCTTCAATACATTTTGTTATAAACAATCTTCAATGCATGTTGTTATAAACAATCCTCAATACATGTTGTTATAAACAATCCTCAATACATGTTGTTATAAACAATCTTCAATGCATGTTGTTATAAATAATCCTCAATACATGTTGTTATAAACAATCCTCAATACATGTTGTTATAAACAATTTTCAAGGCATGTATATAAACAATCCTCAATACATGTTGTTATAAACAATTTCAATGCATGTTGCTATAAACAATCTTCTTCTTAAATTATATTCAGTCCTTTAAATCTATAAACAATATCTTGAAGTAAATTGTATAAAATATCAGATATGCACTCAAAAGAAAAAAAACACTTGGACTTTTCATGAACAACTATTTTTTGTACTAAATTGCAAAGGAATGGAAGGGGCTCAGTGATATCAAAAAATGTAGAATATCTTTCCAAATTTTATAAAGAAATTTCTTCCTTTGATAATAGTTCATAAATTTCATGGGGATTTTATTGCTGATCTATGTATGTCTTGGAAGTTCGGTGGTTGAGTGGTAAAGCGCTTGGCTTCTGAATTCTGTTGAAGTCTGAGATTTTTAATTTTTGGATTATTTAGGTGGCTTTAAGTCCATCCAGATTTAATAGGTGTCTGACATTAGTTGGGGAAAAGTAAATGTGGTTGGTCATTGTGCTGGCCACAGAAACAGATGACCTTTACATCTTCTGCCCTATAAATTGCTAGGTCTGATAGGGGAATTTTACTTTTTATATTTGTCTTTGATTCAAGAGGTCATGTCAGAGATTTAAAATAAACTAAAGTACAGTTCCCCTTTCAGACCTTGTGGTCTATAAATGTTTTTTTCTTTTTAAGCTACACATTATTTGTATAGAAAACTTTGTTTGTTTTACTGCCAGACCATTTAGCTAGTAATAAGTCAAAAATATACAGCCTGCACAAATTAAAAATAAAGCAACATTTTTTATATTTTAATCTCATGAAGAAGATCACAAGGTCTGAAAGGGGTATTTCACTTACTTTACAATCTCATCAAGATTTTTTTTTAATTTCTTGGAATTTTAGGATCGTAGAAATGTAGTGAGTCCAATCATTGATGTCATCAGTATGGATAATTTTGATTACATTGGCGCTTCAGCTGATTTGAAAGGAGGTTTGTACACATTTCTAATTCTTGTTGTCCCCATAAAATTGAGATTTGATATTTCTTTCACCATTAGTATACACTATCCATCATCACCTTCTATCCAACTGTATGAGACCACCATACAACTCTGTGGCATTTAACGTCTCATGAGATGATCTTTTCTCTTTGCAACTTCTTGTGTGAAAGAGACCAATCATTGATGCACAGTTTACAAGACCACCATACATTTTTACAAATATTTCATGATTAATATATTTCCTGTATTGTATACACACTCCAAGCTCAGTTCTATTCAGCTTTATGAGACCACCATAAATTGTTACAAATATTTCATGGTTGATATATCTCTCTCATATATTATGTATTGACTGGGGCTATTTGTTTCAAATATTTAATTTTATGTAATACAATATTTCTGAACTTGACTGGGTTGAAAGAAAAACTTTGATAACAAACTTTTTTTATGAGGTTTAACAGCACATGCAAGTATCTTTAATGTAAGGTTTTATAAATTAGGTATTATCTCCATCACTTTTTTATTCCTAAGGATTTGATTGGAATCTAGTCTTTAAATGGGACTACATGTCTGCTGAGGAAAGAAATAGACAAAGACAAAACCCCACTGCACCTATAAGGTATTAAAGGATATTTATATGTTCACTACCTAAGAATTGAGTCAGATTGACATCAAGGAATTTAGTGTTCATCGACATCATAGTGATTATAAAAGGATCTCACAGAGCTGATAGTAGAATACATAGTTTAGTTTGTAGATATTTAGTTGAAAAGAAATTTTAATACAATAGTCCATGAATGGCTGGAAGAGGTTCAACTTTTTATTGCAATGTAAATTAATTTATTCTTTTTATTTTTGTTTAAGCACAGATTTATAAAAAAAAAAAACAAAGAAAAAAAATTTTTTTTTGTTTAAATTCTTTTTATACTAAACAAACCTTGAGTCATCCAAAAAAATCAAATGGATAAATAAATCTTGAATAAACGAATGCATGTTTCAAATTATATAACATAACCAAATCTTTGAATTTTTTTTTTTTATTGCTGACTGAATTCGAATTCACTGATCACATGCATCTTTAGTAACTGAAATAGTTACTATCAGTTGTTTTTGGTTTAACTTTCATACATTTCATTACTTTTTATTTAAAAAACAAAACAGCAGAATATAGATTTTATCATAATATAAAAGAGTTTCATTGGCTGATTGCTTTATTGTAAGGTTTCTTTGAACTCAGCTCTGATATTTTCTACCCAGTAGTAGAATATTTTAAAAACATCATTAAAAGTTGTCCAAATCATTACGGAGAGCATCAAGTTTTTACTGTTTGGTAAATAAAGGGATTGAAGTAATTGTTTGTATCTCTAGGGAAATTGATCTTTGTCTGGATATAGTCACATCTGTTGTAAACTATGTCTACTGTTTAATTTCCATAGAACGCCAATGATTGCGGGTGGCCTGTTTTCTATTGACAAGTCATGGTTTGATGAGCTGGGCCAGTATGATTTAAAAATGGATGTTTGGGGAGGTGAAAACTTGGGTAAGTTGTCATCTCTCATACAAATCTCTAGTTGATACAAAAGGATAAAAGTTCTTAAAAAATCTTTATTAAACTACTCACATATTTCAATTCATAATTGATTCTTCAAACTCTAGAGATATCCTTCCGTGTTTGGCAGTGCCATGGAAACCTGGAAATAATCCCATGCAGTCGTGTTGGTCATGTTTTCCGTAAACAGCATCCTTACACTTTTCCTGGTGGAAGTGGCCAGATTTTTGCAAGGTAATTGTCTTATTCATTTTTAGACTAGAACACTATATTGCTATTTATTCAGTTAATTAGTAAATTGAAATACTACAATGTTATTTATTATGTTATTATTTTTAAAACTTAAATACTACAGAACTATTTATTTAGCTATTTAGTTATTCCTTAAAGGTACTTTTTAAAAAAAATTGTTGTTAGTTTACTTAAAGGGTTTTGATGTTCTGACTGGACATTAAATGATACATCATATTAAATATTGAGCCTTTTCTTGAAAGTATATTTAAACTTCTTTTTAAACAATAATCTCAAGTTGAAGAGCTATATTTTATATTGCTATGTGACATTAGTTAAATTCATGGTGTTTTTAGAGATAGAAAAAAAAATCCATTATGGAAACACTTAGCAGCCTCTAACTGGCTTTGAAATGAACATTTCATGAAGACTTTTTGTGTGTTTCTATCTGCAACTTATAAACCACCAGGAACCCATTTTATAAAAATTTCTAATCAAATATGAGTGTTTAGGACCACAAATCATCAAGACATTATTTCTCTTTACAGAAACACAAAGCGTGCAGCAGAAGTCTGGATGGATGAATATATTCAGTTTTATTTTGCTGCAGTGCCATCTGCTAAACATGTGGATGTGGGAGAGTAAGTCAAGGGAAATAACTCAGATTACTGGGGATCATTAATTTACTATATATACTAAATTCTTTTTTTTTTTTTATTACGTTGGTTCTAATTGACTGATAAATGGGCAGTAAAGAATTAGTTGTAGCATAAAATATCCTTGTATCTAATGAAAATCAGTGATGAATGA